>JADLZN010000680.1:0-62500 GCA_018155175.1 Sinocyclocheilus anophthalmus | reverse complement strand
AAGACATGTACATTTCAGTCGCACTTTATTTAAAGGTCCAATTCTCTCAATTAACTAGCTATTTACTATGACTTTTGCCTCAGTGAACTCCTATTATGCTGCCTATTAATAGTTAAGTAACGGTTCAGTTTAAGTGAGGTAGTTGTTAAGTTTAGGTATGGGGTGGATCTAAAATATGCTCATGAAGAATAAGACCTTAACATGCGCTTTTTAAGTACTAATAAATAGCCAATATGCTAGTAATATGCGTGCTAGTTAATAGTAAGAATTTGTCCTTAAAAATTCTGTGCAGGCCCGGTTAACTTCGGCAGCCCTAAAATACTAAAACTGTAATGGAAAAATGTGAACAAAACTGAACATAGAAAATAAGGCCCGGCCTCGCTGGTGTGTGAAAGTGTTCTATGTAGATAGCTAGCTATTTGAATTAGAGCACCTCCAAGCCATATACACAGTCCAAGGCAGCAAATCACATGGTAGAGAGGGGTGGGAGAGCAGTAGCTCATTAGCATTTAAAGGGACATGCACCAAAAACAGCTCGCTGTGAACAGAGCTGTTTTGGTGTTGGCTGTTGTTTTACATGACCATTGAGATTCTCCCAAAAAAAGGGGGTATGTTGCAGACATTTCATGAAGACCTTAAATAATCATACCAACTTGTTGATATGATGGTATGATCGATGTCCCTTTTAACCTCAGAGAAAGGGTCTTGGGTTTACACTTTGCTTTATTAATAACACTGGAAAGTTAGGAAGAGTGTGCAGTGTTGAGTGCTTTATTATATTTCAAAACATTGTCTGAATAAGCAGCAGCATGGACATGAAGCTGAGTTTTCTTATAAAGTCATTGAAGGCGCTTGCATTGCTCTGAGCTCTGGAGTAGAAGATCCTCCAGCATGCTCTCTCTGCCAAAACCCTTTATCCATGAAGCATGTTTTATTAGATTGTGCTTAGGCCTGGGCGATAAAACGGTATCGATATTTATCGACGGTACACCTTCTTCGATAACGATTAAAAAAATGTAGTGTATCTAGTGGCAGAATTAGGCAGTGTACGAGTGACGCAGACAGCACACAAACACGAACATGAGTGCTGTGCTGCCTGTGATGAGGAGATTGTGAATAAAAAAATGAATATTAGTCGAATTTAATTCCGTCTTGGGAGCGTGGTGTGTCGGCGAGATGCGGTGATGATGATGATGATGATGATGTAAGTGACGTTGTAGTTTAATGTTTTGTTAGTCTAGCCCACGAGATCTAGCCCAGTTGCTGCGTTATTCAAAATATTAGAGAAATATAGAAGCTCAATGCCTAAAAGATCTTGATTAGGTTAAAACCGAAAAAAAAGTCATTCACACAGAACGCATATTCAACGCATTTTTAGATGGACAAATATGACTGCTTCACTCGCGTCTCACAGAGATGTATAGAAAGTAGGGATGGGGAAGATCCAGCTGGCTCGGTGCATCGGCATAAAAAGTTAACGATGCGATGCATTGGTTTAAAAAGTGTGCATCGGCTACAAGTTGTCATTTATATCGCGATGCATCGTTTCTAACATTTGCATCGGTAAAAACCGATTTATTTATATATAATTACTAGTAGTTGTGCTATACTTTTATTATTTAGAAAGTGACCAATAATCTGTGACCAATATTGTATGTGTAGATTGATTTCTCGTCTCTAAACTGTTTCTCAAGCTGCTCTCGTCACCGCTGCTGCTGTGTGAATATGACAAATCACAACGCCACGGAGACCCGAGGAAAAACTGAAATAACCTAACAAATCAATCGGGGCTAAAGCGGTTCCATTAGCGACAAATTAAATTCACACAATCTCACTAATTTGTGCACGCTTATTCTTAAGCAGCTCTTAATATGGATCATGGATCAAATCGCTCCACCATGACAAACAGTGAATATATCTGTGCTGTTCAATGCATTTGAGACGTGTTTTCCTCAGTGCATAACTGACATGTCACAGGTATATTTTTCATCTGTAACTGTTAGAAAGTCATGCAAACATATCCATTCTGCTGTCAGGAGTGGACTAGGCACTTCTGCACGCTAAACAGAAGGAGCGCAATCGAATAGGAGCAAAATAATTCTGAGTAAAAAAAAGATGTTTTTGGACATTAAATGTCTCTTGTAGAATTTTAAACCTACATATAAAGTGTATTTTTATGATAGCAGTAACTGTAAGTGGACTATTGTAATCTGTAAATTAAATGTAAGCTAGTTGGCTACTAATTACTAAACTCAAATGAGTTAATGTGTGTTTCTTATAGCAGTTAAAATAGTCATTTTCTTTATTATTTATTTTCATTTTTAATTCAGTGATTTTAACTTTTAATTTAGTTATTGTAATGCTTTAAAGAGCAATTTTAGATAGTAATGTTCTAATATTCTGCTATCTGTTCTGCAAACTATAAAAGGTACAGCTGTAATAAAACCAGAGAGAAAGGCTGCTTGGCTAGAAACTGTAAAAAAAAAAAAAAATTTAAAAGTCAAATAATAGTAAGTGAAACAGTGGTAATATCATAGTGTTCCTGTTGGTCAGTAGAGGAGCTTAGCTTAGCCTGGCAGTTAGCCTGCTTTAGACCAGGTTAGTTTCCCAGCATAAGTTGCCACAGTGACTAGCTTGATCTAGGCCATGGTTCCATAAAGCAAATTTTGTTTTATAGAACCAAATGATTTGACAATGAGTCAGACTAACTGAAAAAGCCTAGCCTATTTGGTAAACTTGTTTTATGAAACAGGCCTCGAGGCATTAAAAGTGATCATATTTTCTCCATTGCATATTGCATCAAATAGCATTGTGTTGAATCGAATCTAAATCGGATCGCACTGCATCGAAACGAGTGAATCGTATCGCATCGGTAGCTGCTTCATATGCATCTTTAATGTATCGTATCGTTGGCTATGCATCTATCCTCAGTCATGAAATGCACATCCCTAATAGAAAGCCATGCAAAGTTAAAACAGTTTAAACTTTTAGAAAACACGTCACGAATTTGTGGAGGTTTATTCCTTTTCACTGTCTCATATGGTTTTAAAGGCAATCTGTGTGATGGGCGATCGGCTCTTTGTATTAAGCAATGCATTAATACGTGATGCTTTTTTGTTCATAATTGTTTATGCAATTTATGAAATTATATTTGATTTATATGAGTTAATTTAGACAATGCATGTTTTTTTATAGACAGTTATTTCCATGCGTTGACAGTTTAATGTGCTGCATTATTTTGCTCTGCGCCCTCCTGTGGCCTCGGGAGACAAGCCAAAATTGTAACCTATTTAATCTGCATATAAAACATTAGTAATTAGATATTTAATTTTTATTTTGTGTTTGACTGTTAAAACAAAAAAAATATGTGTTGTTTGTCTCAATAAATTGAGTTAATTTAAAAATACAGTGGTTAAATGTAAAAAAAAAAATTCTATTGCCCTTTGTTTTAAAAAAGGTTATAAAAATGTCAATAATTATCGATACCAAACGATATGAAACATTATATCGTTGATAAATTTTTTAGCTATATCGCCCAGCCCTAATTGTGCTGGTTTTAAGCCTGTGAGAAAACATTTTTATTCCGTTAACTCTTTTGAAGAGATTTTTAACAGTGTTAAGCCAGATACAGTTTTAGAGTTTTTAGCGAAAATAAATACATTTTAAAAACCTAATAGCATTTTGTTATAAATTTTTCTCACCGTGAAAATAGCCACAGAAGCTGGCATGGCATTAAAGACAAACAAACAAACTGAGTTCTGGAATGATCCATGGCAAGGAATGATCTGAGGGGACAGTTCTAGTCTTTAATGAGGCAAGTTCCTCCAAGGCATTGGATATAGTGTTATTATATATTGAAATAATCTCATCTGGACTGGAGCGATTGAGGGAGAATGGCGGCGAGGAAGATGGTTAAGGACTCAGCTGCTCGGACTGAGTTGAGCAGGTCACTCCACCAGGAGGGAACAGTTAATGAAAAAGTCTGTGAAAGTGATTTTGTGCCTCTTTAGGATGAACAAGAAAGTGACATTCACTTGCAAAATGCAAGCTTCTAGAGGCACATAAGTCTGAAGTAATGAATTTAGGTAAAGGGGTGCAGAGCCAGTGGTGGTTTTGTAGGCAAACATCAATGCCTTGAATTTAATGCGAGCAGCTACTGGTAGCCAGTGCAGATTGATGAACAGAGGTGTGATGTGTTCTTTTCAGCTCGTTAAAGATTAATCTTGCTGCTGCGTTATGGATTAATTGTAAAGGTTTGATAGAACTGGCTGGAAGACCTGCCAAGGGAGCATTGCAATAGTCCAGCCTGGACAGAACAAGAGCTTGAACAAGGAGTTGTGAAGCATGTTACGGTAGGGTATCATAGTTTTGATTTTAGGTTTATTTGGGTCACTCAGAAATGTACCTTTGCCAGTCAAGGAACGGTGTTCAAAGGGTTAGTCAGTGGCAGCCCTTCTCCATCCTGGCCTACAACTAGTGTTAAAACAGAGGTCAGAGAATATGAGCTCACATAGACCTAGCCCTCATAGAAAGCAGCACCTGCGCACAAGAACTGAAGACATGTCAACATTCACTCACAGTGGACTTCACGTGATGTAGTGGATCAGAAAGAGCTTCTAGATTGGCATGCCCACATTACCAGAAATCCTCAGCAGCTTCTACAGATGCACCAGTGAGAGCATGCGTGTGGAAACACCTCGGCCCTTCATCACGCAGTGCTGCTGTCTCTGTGTAAATGACAAGAGTGCATCCTAACTGATGTTCTGTGTGTGTGTGTGTGTGTGTCAGCTGGGGGTATCTGGAGGTCAGCACCAGCGGTGGTTATAATGACACACTGCAGGCGTATGCTGCTGGAGTCGTGGAGGCTGCCGTCACCTCACAGGTATCCCCCCTGACCCAGTCAGAGCAACATCTTTACAGTCTTCTTTTCTGTTCTATTTCAGTTTTGATTTAAACTGGGTGCCACAAAAACTCCAAAGGAAAAATGCTTTACGAAATAGTGCTCATCAAGCTAGTTCCATAAATAAAATAATACAAAATTCAGACTGAATTTGAAAAATATTATTTTAAATACTGTACTGCATTAAATAAAATGTATAATAGAATTGACAATAATAATAATAAAAAGTGCTTCTTGTATGTAAACTGGACTGGCAGCTGGGTGTATGTAATGTAGTTAGGCCTGTCGCAATAATCAATATATCGACTTATCGCGCAATATATGTACATGACCTCAAATGACCATTTTTGGTGACGCAATATATCGCCCAGTATATTTACTTAAAAATGAATGTCACCATGTTTTGTTCATTCCACTTGCGCCAGTGTCTTTTGCAGCTTCTCGTACATAACGTGGTGTAGTCATGAGGTGCTCGTTCACATTTAAAACATGCTTCTACAATCAAAGTTTCATCTGCAGATATGATCTTGTTTAGGGATCTGTGCCTTTGTGCATGCGGACATCTGACTGATAAGTAGTGATTGTGTTTTTCAGCAATGCACCCTTAATTTACAGAGAAAAGGTCAGGGAAAAATCTGTAGATGGAAAAATCTCCATAAAAGTTCTTTGTGCATTTTTCTTTTTTTCTACTTGTTACTTTGCACTTTTTGTTAGAAAATGTTTATTTACTATTTGTTCAGATGTAATATTTTGATACTTAATTTCCATGATCTAAATATTATTATTAAATATTACAAGTTTGTTGTCATTTGGAAGTGTGTAGGCCTTCTTGCATTATTATGCGGGTTAAATTATGCTTTATATTCAGTGGCCATAAAAATGGTCTTTAAAATGCCAATCATATCACGTTATCGCAATTAGTCTGGGGCAATACATCATACAACAAAAAGTTGTTATCGTGACAGGCCTAAATGTAGTGCAGTTGTAGTGTATGTCATGTGGTGCTCTTTGAACCGCAGCTTATCTACAAGCACTGGATGAACACACTGATGGGTTACTGCGGCCCGTTCTCTCCCGATGTGAGCTACTGCCAGCGGCTCAAAGACTACATCACCAGCAACCTGCAGTGGCTCACGCAGCAGATGGACGCGCACGCAGACGCCCCGTACTGGCATCAGGTAGAGGAGAGAAAAAAATGCATTCAGACTGAACCACTTCATGTACAGGCCTTTGTCTATCATTGTTTCTTGGGAGTTTTGACCTTTAGGTGTGTTTATCTGTGTAAAAAATACACACTTTATGAAGTCTGTTGACCTTGTTCACCTAGTGACAGCAGTGCCATCATCACTTTTACAATCTGTTTGAACTGACATGTGTGTTGGAAGTGTGTGTACACAACCACCTTATAATGATAAAGATCCACCCAGTGTTTTTCTTTTTAAATCTCGTTAAATCATTTCCTCTTTCTCAAATCAAGCCGTACTCAGATTCTTGGCTGTGTGACATCACACAGACCCAGGCCCCTCCCACGATAGTTGATTGACACTGGTGTTTAACCTTAGCTCCGCCCTGAGTGAGCTGTCATCAGTCCGCCATTGTTTCGATGCTGGAGCAGATGTAGACAAGAACGACTCCTAAGCGATTGAGGTGTTCTGTTGTTGGATGTAATAATGAACATAGCAGTCGTCATTTACTCCCATCTGAGCCGCTGAAGACGCAGTGGATTACGTTTGTTTCTGAAGGGAATGCGTCCTCCGATCTACCTAAATGCATCTCTGTTCACGTAAATCATTCGTTATCCAGCTTCACTTACAGAAGAAATAAGTATAAGGTTCTTTTATGAATCTTTGCAAATCACCTTTCCTAATAACGTGCTAGTTAGCAAAAATTACCCCTTTAACATGTGCACACTGATTAGTCTTCCTCCTTGCATTTATGTGGAAATTAGGCCCAATGTTGAAAAAGAAAAATCAGTTGTGATGGCAGCAGATAGTTTATACACACAAGTTTTTAATACTAGAAGATCCTCCAACATGCTCTCTCTGCCGAACCCTTTATCCATGAAGCATGTTTCATTAGACTGTGCTGGTTTTAACCCTTTTAAATTATTCAGTTAACTCTTTTGAAGAGATTTTTAACAGTCAAGCCAGATACAGTTTGAGTTTTTAGCTAAAGTTGTAAAAACATGATATAATTCAGCCATAAATTTTCTCGCCACAAACAAACAGCATTTATGTGCGTACTGAAGAGGGATTGGCCGTGTCACTGCAGCTGTTGATTCATGGTCATAGCCAACAGAAACAGATGCGCCGAGAGTCATGACAGTTCACATTTACTGTTGCTCTGTGAAGTTCTGTGAGCAAAATCCACTCATTCCAGTAGGATTCTGCACGATTGGCAGTTTCTTGTGAGGGTGAAACACTTCCCCACACGAGTTTCGCTCATTTTCAAGTTGGTCACATGAATTTGCCGCATTGACTAACAGAAAGCTGCTTGGTTTTTTTAAAGTGACTTCTCTATTCAAGTCACCTTTATTTATATAGCGCTTTTAACAATACAGATTGTGTCAAAGCAGCTTTACAGTATTAATTAGGAAAATAGTGTCAATAATGCAAAATGATAATAGTAAACACTAAATTTTCAGTTAAAGACAGTTCATCATTGAATTCAGTGATATCATCATCCAGCTCAGTTCAGTTAAAATAGTATCTGTGCAATCAAGTCGACGATATCGCTGGAAATTAAGTGTCCCCAACTAAGCAAGCCAGAGGGAACTAAAACTCCATCGGTGACAGAATGGAGAATGGCTTGGTCGGGGGGCCAGTTCTCTTCTGGCCAGACGAAACCAACAGTTCAATTCCAGGCTGCAGCGAAGTCAGATTGTGCAGAGGACTCAACTGGTTCTCTATGAGTGGCGCTTCGTACGGCTGTTTTTGCTTATGACATTTTGCTGCAGTTTCACTATGTGAGCACCCCTCAATGCAGAAGCAAAGTCTGCCCTGCAAGCTCTCTTTCCGGGGTTTCTGTTGCGTGTTCACACAGCTCTGTGCAATGTTCCTCTGCAGGTGCGTTTGTCTTTGCTGCAGCTGCAAGGTCTGGAGGACGGCTACAACGGGCAGATTAAGTTTCCGTCTGGAAGCCTTTCCATCAACCCCTTTGGTTTCCTGTGAGTAAAGACATGTTTTGTTTTTCTTATTCCATGTGCAATATTATTATTGCATGCACATTCTTCCTCTCTGCGCAGCCTTTTCCAGATGGGTGGAGACCTGGAGGACCTGGAGGCGGCGCTGAACAAATCCCAACAGTCTCGCGCCGTAGGCTCTGGCTCCTGCTCGGCTCTGATCAAGTTCCTCCCGGGTCGCAAGGATCTGCTGGTGTCGCATGACACCTGGAACAACTACCAGTCAATGCTAAGGATACTGAAGAGATACAGCTTTGCTTACCGCACGTCTCCCACAGGTATAAAGCTCACCTCACTGCATCTGCATGAGATTAAAAGTGTGCTCACTTCTTTTCAGATGTACACATTAGAATCTGGTTGTTGCAAAATGGATTTCTAACATGTTCTATGGATTCAGATTTCTGAAAACTGAAATTGTGTTGTGGGCTGCCATTGCAAACAAAGACGGTCACCGTGATTTTGCCAAGCAAGACATGTTCCTGGATCAACATTTATTGTCCAAAAATATAGACCTAACCCTATCCCTACCATAATATATCCCTAAAATCAGAGAGAAATGATAGTTGAATAACAAGGGTGTAGAAGCGCCTATCTGTGGTTGTAAGGTTAAAATTGATTTCTTTTTCCTTTAAACTTATCCCTCAATTCTGATTGGTTGATTGGAATGTTGTTCCAGGAACATGTTGCACTTGGTAAAATCACGTTCACCAACAAAACACAACCCAGAAATGGACTATGAGTAGATGGATAAGATACTGAGAGACAGCAACAACATGTGCATTTTAAAGTAGGGCTGTCGCGATTCGTCGATTTTATTAGACTATTAAATTTTTTTAAATCCTCGACTTCATTTTGCTCGCGTCGACTAACCGGCAAAATACCGGAAGTGGCGCATTTCACAGACGTTTGAATTAAATGGTGCTTGGTCAATAATAAACAAGTATTAGATCGCACAGCAATGAGTAAAAATAATAATCAGGCCATTGGCGCCCCCTGGAGGCCTTTGTTGTAATATGTGATGTACATTAGCTCTACTGTTTATAATATATTATGCATTTTAACAGTTTTGTTCAATAAAACCATATGATTTCTTGCTCTTGATACTTTATTTGAACTCATTATTATTGCCTCATTGCTATTATATATGTATTTTAAGTCATTTTAAAGGCTATTGTTCACTTGCATCTACTTTTATTACCACAAAAGAAATAATTATAATTATAGGGCCCTATGAAATCTGTTTTATTTCCAAATTCAGTTTTTTCCATTTAAATTTTTCTATACTCCATTTTAATGGTTAAATTAAATTTTATTAGAGTTTTACAGTTTTATCTTTACCAAATACTGTTTTCCATTATTTTCTGGATTCCATTTTAATGGTCCATAAATTTAATATTAATGATTATCAAGAATTTGATATTATAAAAAAAAAATTATATTATATATATATATAAAAAAAAATTTTTTTTTTTTTCCAGAAATACTGACTCATTTACATTTTTCCTAAATAAATTTTAAATAAATTAATTAAAAAAAAATTTTTTTTATTATAATTGTATTATTAGTAGACCAGAAAACGTGGATATGTTGTCATTCTTACACTATAATACTGAACTTTGATTTCAGAGATTTGGACTATGAGATGGACACTTGCTTCATGCACTCTATGTTGCACTTTACTTTTGCATTAAAAAGATTTCATTTGGTTTAATAAAATATAGTTAAAAAATATTCTTAAGTAGAATTGTTGATTTTTTTTGTGGGGAATTAATCGTTTAGATTAATCGATAAATTATTCGATTGATTAATTGAAATAAAAATAGTTGTTAGTGGCAGCCCTATTTTAATGACTTAAGATGCTTAAGAACTGTACTGTCATAGTTGTACTCTTGTATGACTTCTCTGCTAGATTGTACTGTATAACATGTAATCACTGTTCTTGCAGAAAAGGAGATTATTCCTGGCAGAATCCAGGTGTTTTCCTCCTATCCTGGCAGTATTTTCTCAGGAGATGACTTTTATTTGCTCAGCAGTGGTCTGGTAAGACTCTTCCTGCGGTTACAACCCTTTTAATCGCGAGATTCTCTCTAGTTGAAACTATTATGATGTTGGGTGGATCTCTCCTGGCATTTCTGGCGTATTTGTGTTTGTTTTCATGGATTTATCTTCAGGTAACTTTGGAAACCACCATAGGCAACAGTAACGCTGAGCTGTGGAGATTCGTACGGCCCCGTGGAGCTGTCATGGAGTGGCTGAGGAACATCGTAGCCAATCGACTTGCTCAAAGTGGACAAGCGTGGACTGACATCTTCAGCAAGTACAACAGCGGAACGTAAATGACTTATAATCTAGCGTACACACAAACCTATTAAACACAAGCACTGTGATAAAAGCAGATGATCGCTTGCTTGGCTAGGTACAACAATCAGTGGATGGTGATCGACTACAAGGTCTTCGTCCCGGGCCAGGGATACACAAAACAAGGGCTCTTCACAGTTTTGGAGCAAATACCGTAAGTGTGCTTTGATTTAGTCTCGTTGAGGCAGAATGTGTCAATTTGACTTTTTTTTTTTATCCATTATATAATTAAGACAGAAAATCTCAAGATGCTTGTCGCAATGCCAGGCATTCAGAAATGTGTATTTACATTATCATTACTTTTTAGGATAAATGCAAATCAAGATCAATTATGTGAGAAGCAAAATGACAGAAGATATTGTCTTGTTTTGAAAAAAAAAAAAAAAAGTATCAAAATTAAGTGTTTTTTCTTAAAATTAGAAAAAAAAATCTTGTTTTCCCTCTGAATTAAGATTAGATTTCTTACCCCATTGACAGAATTTTTTTTTTTAAGCAAAAACTAACTAAATTGCTACTTTTCTTTTTTTTATTATTTTTTTTTTTAACAAAAGTCTTAATATCACAAGTAATTTTCTTCTCAAGTAAAAAGTATCTTGATTTAAGAATGTTCAGTTATTTGTACTAGAAAACAAGACTAAAATACTAAGAAATCATTTTTTACAGTGAAGACGGTGTGTTGATTCATCCGTGCTGTGTTACAGCAGCAGATATGGCACTAACAGTGCAAAACCACTTGTCGGTTAGTGAAAGTGAAAAGAGCTGTCTTCTGTCTGTGTTTCCTGCAGTGGAATGATCGTAACAGCAGACAGAACTGAAGAGCTGTTTCAGACTGGCTACTGGGCCAGCTACAATATCCCGTGAGTCTACAAACCTTTCTGCCCATGTGTGGTGAAATGTGGTGTGCTGTGGTGAAATATTAGCTGTTATTAAAACATCTAGCATCATGTCCCTGTACATTTGGACAGATGGATGTGCATTAGGTGGACAGATTTGATCAAAGGATTTGTTCCTATAGTGGCAGTAATATAGTGTATGATGCTAAATATGATCTAGTTATATAACATGTGTAATAGCAGTCAGGTGTTCATTGAGAAAATTAATTGATTTTAATTCTTCAAAACACTTAAGCTGTAATGATGATGCAGTCAACCACACATCTGCCTCCAGATGGCTTTAACGACTGACGAGCAGTACTTTAATAAGAGTTTCTTATGCAAGTATAATTCATTTCAGCCAATTTAGCAATGAACAAATTGGGCCGATCAGATTTTCTGGATCTATTAAAGGGATAGTTCATAGAGCCCTGCACAGGCCTCAAATATAGGCCCTAGCCCGGCCCGTGTCCGACAGCTCATCAGAATCACCGGCCCGAGCCCTTCTCCCAAAACAGCTTATACTACTGTTTCAGCTATTAAAATAGTTCAGGTTTGGATGTAATGGCAAAGTGATTATATTTTGTTTCGTTTTTTTATTAAGTTAATTTAGAAAAATGTTTGGAGCATTTTTTGTTCGTTAAATATAAGTTTTTTTTTTTAAGTAACGAACAAGCGGCCAGCGGCAGACAGTGAGCCTACTCTATGTTTGATCAATTTAACCTTCTCAAATCATCGCGCCTAAAATAAAATCTATAGATATAAAACAGTTATGCAAGCATAATGTTTAAACGTTAAACCTAGATAAATATTCGCCATAATTTTTGCTCCTAAAGTTAAGAGTAATACATCATTCTAAACTGTAGGGTCTAGTTTTATTTGTGTGCACTTACAATATCAACAAAACGTTGTGCTTTGATAAAATAAAGCGAAAATAAACGCTTTCTGCCATCTCGGTCTTGAACAAGAGCACTTCACAATGATGAACCTAAACTCAGCAACTTGCCTCACAGACATGATAAAAATATATATATATAGCTTTAAATTGCCTACTTAACGAAAACAACAAAACAAAAAACTCTTCATTATGATCATATCATAAAGATGCACTTCTCAAATTAAGTGTTCCTGTTGCTCAGTGGTAGAGCATTGCGTTAGCTGCGCAAAAGGTTGTGGGTTCGATTCCCAACACACATACTGGTAAAAAAAATGTATAGCCTGAATGCACTGTAAATTGCTTTGGATAAAAGCATCTGCTAAATGCATAAATATTATTATTATTATTATTATATAAATTATAAATTCTATTTTCCTTAAAGGCGTGTCTAATGAGGAGATGGCGAGTCAGAAAACACTAGTTTATTAGTAAATAATTCAAATATATCCTTACTATTTTCTCTGACACATTCATGGTAATTACTTTTGACAGTGCTTTGCGCAAGCTTAAGCCGATTAGGAACCCGCTGCCGTTTGAACGCAGAACTGCTCAGCTGTGCTCTGCACTCTTGCTGCTGCGGGACAATGACCACCAGCACAGTCTCGTGTTGTTTCCACCAGCGCTGCAATTTTTTCATCACTAATTGATGGATTTCTAAAATATATAAATAAGGAGAAGCCTAAAACAGGCCCTAGGCCCGGCCCGTGTCTGAACTATGAAGTGAAAATTGTCCCAAAGCCTGGCCCCTAGGGGCGTAAAAAAGATGGGGCCCGTCGGGCCTGGACTGAAAATGCTGGGCTCTAATAGTTCAGCCAAAAATGAACATTTGCTGTTTATCTGCTTACCCCAGAGCATCCAAGATGTAGGTGACTGTTTTTCTTCAGTAGAACACTAAAGAAGATGTTTAGCTGAAACTGTGCTCCTTGGTGATTTATTAAAAATGTAAGATTAATAAAATGCAAGTGGCGGCCCTTTTTTTTTTTAATAAAAAATAAAAATATCAAGGAACACAAAATGAATACCCGTGGCTCCTGACAAAATATTGAGGTCTTATGAAGTGAAATGATCGGTCTGTGTGAGAACACTTTATCGCTTTGTCATAAGTCGTCTGCCAAATGCATCAATGTAGACTGCAGGAACAGAGCAAGCTAAACAGCTGGCACTGACTGCAGACGATCGTTCGAGGAGAAGCCCTGATTTAGCGCGAGCGTTTGTTTGTGTTCTGCTGTCGTAGGTACTTTGAGGAGGTGTTCAATGCAAGCGGAGGGCAGGAGCTGGTTCAGAAATACGGATCCTGGTTCTCCTTCAGCGACAATCCGAGAGCGCAGATTTTCCGCAGAAACCAGTCTCTCGTTACTGACATCGAGTCCATGATACGTCTGATGAGGTATTACCCAAACTCTTAATTCATGTGAAGAGAGCATCTCACTTTGCTGCCGTTTGTTTGTTTTTTGCTGGTCTTGATTTATTCTCTGCCTGTGTGTCCTCTGCAGGTATAATAACTACGAGGAGGACCCTCTGTCGCGCTGTGACGGCTGTGACCCCGCTCAGAACGGGGAGAACTCCATCTCGGCCCGCTCGGACCTGAATCCTGGGAACGGCTCGTATCCGTTCGGGGCTCTGAGACAGCGTCCTCACGGCGGCACGGACATGAAGGTGAGCAGTGGTGTGAGTGCAGCTGCTGTCTGAGCTCGGCTGTGTGTCTGACGCTCCTGTTGTCCTGCAGGTGACCAGCGCTGGCATGTTCAGCCGGCTGGAGCTGGTGGCGGTCAGCGGCCCCACGTGGGATCAGGTGCCCGTCTTCCAGTGGAGCAGCTCGCCCTACAGCACACTCCTGCACATGGGCCATCCGGACCGCTGGGCCTTCCAGCCCGTCCACGTCAGATGGTCCACCTATCACCTGTCCAGTCCTGACCGTCCCTGATCCTCCACACGATGACCGCAGTCTCAAGAAGAGTCTAAGAAACCAATGTTTGATTAAGAGAAGCGCTATGTGACTGTTGTGTTCTGGAAGAGTTCCTCTTAAATGTTCTGCGTCTGTGGAATGACAATTAATCAAGACGTCGTGATTGTTCTGCTGCTGCTTTGAATTTCTCACCCAAGCCTTGCACATGAAAAATATGGAAATTGTCTAATAATTGTGTATCCAGATTATGGCCATTATTCTGTTTTCTAAAATATAAAATTGAGAATTTTTAAAAAATAAATAAATTTATCATACAAGCAAAGTGTGAAAGCACTTGTCACCATCGTCCTGTGCTTGTTCATTAATCAATAATAATTAATCATTAGGTGAAGTACACCTATAGTGTTCGTTGAATTGCCAAACACTTTTGCTGCTGTTGAGGTGGGATATGGGTTAAGTTATGGGAGGTTTGGGGTGTCGAGGTAGGGTCATCTATAGATGTAGCTATTTAAATATGAGTACATGTGAAAACATGAATACACAATAAGTGCACTGTAACAAATGATTAACTTAAATGTAAGTGCACAGTAGTTAAGGACACTTAATGTGGGTCCCAAATTTGTGCATCTTATTAAAACAAACATTCAAACTGAACTTCATTCAGGCTTGTTTGTAGTGTTGTCAAGGTACCAGTATATTGTTACCAAGGCAGTGCAGAAATGTTAAATAACTAATAATAGCAGTCATTCTTCAGCTGTGTATTAGTGTGAGTGAGGAGCATCAAACGTTTCTGTTTACAGTGTGTTTTCAGAGAGTTGAGCATTGTAGCCAATCACAGACATGTTTGTTGAGCAGCATGTGAACACAATGGCCAGTCAGAGGTGTTTAGGTGGTTTTTATTCAGCGCTTTAGAGTTAAGTACGGTTGCGAATCCTATCAGTATAATCAACGAAATGAAAACACGAGTAAATAATAGAGTCATTGTGCAGTGTGGACATCTTTATTGATTATAACAGAAGTTTTCCCAAGAGTGCAAGATATTTAAATGCAGTACTGAATCCAAAATTGTGATGATTGTCACAGTAATAACCATAGCAACGGATGGGACAAAAAACATCTGTCAAAATTGATCTTGGAGTGTAAATGCAGAATAAATAGACTTGCCACTTACTTGCCACAACTAGTTAGTTTTTTTTTCAAATTGTTAAGTATTTCTAAAAGTTAAATATTTCATATTTTTTACTATGGTACAGAGAACAATGAAATGTTACTGGTATTGGTAGACTACTGACATTTTGGTACTGTGACAACACTATTTGTAGTATTGTGAGTATCAAATTATGAATTTAACATTGTAAATTTGAACAAGTAATCGTTACCTACACTCTAAATCATTTATACTATGAAATATGGTCTGAAAAATCCAGAGAAGTCTGAAAATATGAGTCTGTAATTTTGAAATGGACGTGTATGAGCCCTGAGCATCTCCACTGATACAGTCATCAGGATTGACAGACCAGCAGATTAAATTCAGTTCTATCAAACCATTCTTTTCGTTTTAGACTGAAACACTAGTTTCAATCACTGTGGTCATGGTGCTACAAAAGACTTTTGGTAAAACACTCAGATTGCATGAAGGGAACCCATCAGACGTAAGCGTCCACGGCGTGAGATCCTTTGGGAGGTTTGCTGGTCTTCTGGTTGGCTCTGTCAGGGATGGGCGACAGCGGAGGACTGTACGTCTTCTGGTTCGCTTCGGAGAGATTGGAGGAAGGAGTGTGATAGGACGACTCTTGGGTCTTGGAGCTGAAATCAGAAACATCCAATCAGTGGCAGGACATCTGTCAAATTCACCAACACAAGGGCAAGCAGAAGGCAAACAATTCCTGTTCCTCAATTCAGTGTGAAAATGTGCATTTGTGCTCAATTACAGCAATAAGCCCCGTGAAGCTGTGGTTTACAGTGAATTTATAACAGTAAGGGCCGTTGTGGCGACGTGAAGCGAGATTAAAAGGGGTAACAAGAAGGGGAAAAGTATTGAGTGCCTATAAACCCCTTGGCTGTTATAAATTCACTGGGTAAACCCACGACGGCTTCACGGGGCTTACTGCTTGTATTACAGTTAAGAAATCACGCTAGCTAGGGTTTCACAAAATAACAGCAGAGCAAGCATAAAGTGTAATGATAATACACAACAGTTCTTCTTCACAAACAAGTAGCTCCTCAGAAACGTTGTGGTTCAACAAAGTGCTTGCCGAGCAACACACAAAGGTAAACGGTGTATGTTTGTAGAGTAATTTACAACAGCTTCGAACACGGCTCAGCCAATCAGAATCAAGCACCGGAACTCTATGCTTTATAATTGCCTTTGCAAGTGCAACTAACATTAATACTAATTATATAACAAGCATTCCCAGTGGAACACAAAATGCCAAGTTTGATCCGATTAAGCACACTTTTTTTTATTACAAACCTGTTGGGCGTCCTTCGCATGAATGCAGCGTCAACAGGGTGAATCTCAAGGAACATGGTTGTAAAATAGTTGTTCATTCTTATCTTTTAATGCTAAAGATTTTGTGGTTGAAATGAGATTTCTTTGTGGTTTAGTCCACCGATGACGTGCACTGATACCTGGATCGGCAGCCCTCCTTCCCTGCAGTGATGCTGTACACAAATCCTCCCGCCGCGAGGAGAGCCGAGCCGCCCCATCCCACAAACAGAGCTGATCCCAGTTCAAACCTGCTCACCAGACAGGTCGAATTTCAAACGAGCAGCAGATGTCAAGTACGTATTTCATCTGATTTCTCTTGGGTATTGAGATACTCACTTTTTTGCTTTGTAATTTGGATCCATGAACTCAGAAATAACCTTGTGGGCGTAGCAGCTGTAAGCAAACATAGCGCAGAGACCTGAAACAGAGACACAAGTCAAGCTTCACTTACACGCACATACTGGAACATACTGGACGAGTGCAAGTGTTTACCTGAGAAAAGGTAATTCATCCCTGCAGCAAAGGTAACTCTCGCATTCACAATTTCAGAGCCTCCGAGTTTTGTGCACTTCATCCCCACCAAAGCAAGAATGGACCCGAAGAATCCCAGAATTATGGAGACGATGACGAGAGATCGGCACAGATGAATGTATGCTGGTGAATGATGGACAGAACGATGGACACGTTTATTTGTAAAGCGCATTTTACAATACAAAATGTTTTCAAAGCACATGAAGTCATGCAGTTATCGGTAACACTTCGTAATAATGGTCTATCATTTACAGGTAAGTATGCACACGAAGTAATGCAATGATTACAGTACTACAGTAACACTAAAGCTACTTTTACAGTAAGTAATAGCAAATATAGGACTGAGATAGTTCCTCAGTGGCTAATCAGTAATTACTGAATGAGATTGGTCTCATTAAGAGCTGTTAAATAACTAAAGAAACTCTCTAATCGCACATTAACATGTCTGAGACTTGATCAATTGTTGGTTTTCTTACGTTTCCAGAATGTAATAATGAATATTACCCATTTATACATGTATTAGATAGATATAAAAGGAGCAAAACAATGGTTTGATATTTTTGTTCCATAATTACTTGCGATTGATTGGTACAAAATGTCAACATATGTTTCATGTCCTCCGCAGGCACTAATTGTGCAAAAGTCCAGGAGCTTTTTTACTTTGTAGCAAAGCTTTAAGGTTTGTTTATCCAGAACTTTCCTTCCAAACATGAATCCACTCTGAGACATTATTGACTGGAATGAAGCATCTTTCTAGTCATACTCACTCTGCAGAGCCAGCAGTGTGGGGAACTCTTTGCAGTCAGTAACGCCAGTGGAGTCAGACAGACAGTCTTTCCAGAGGTTGGAGAAATAGTGGCCAGATGTCAGAACTAAACTGTCCACTTCAGAATAAGTCCAATAATTTGTCGGCATCGTGGAACAAACTAAGATCCACCCGCAAACGCACGCTACGAAGCACCCTATTTCAGTGTACATCATGACCGTTCTGTAATGCATGCTGGGATGAGCCTGATGCAGTTAAAGATGATCTTCGAAAGCAGAACTCAGTGAGAGGACAGACCTTCCTCGAGGTGTGCCGGACAGATCTGGTGCTTTCACTGGCTCTTTGGGAGGAGGACACTGTTTGTGGTGTCATCAGTGCCACTCTGACATACTGTTTATTATATACATAAAGCTCAGAACAACCCGTATTACATGCTTTTATACTTACAAATGTCACCTCGAACACAAAACTGGTAACAGAAGAAAAAAAAACTTTATTTGTTTGTACAGTGCTTTTCACAACACGCATGGTTTTAAATAAGCTTTAGAGAAGACTCACTGTTATGTCTATTATGCCTTAGTGCTTTTAGTGTGAGTTTTGGTGCTCCTCTGGATTTAGATTTAGTTATATTGTATTTGATTTAGTGTTGTCTAGCAGAAATATCAGTCCCACAGTGACTTAAACACACAAGCATTCAAAGTAAATAAGAGATTTAGATATCGGTCGGTTTTGTTCTAAATGAGTAAGTGATTTTACAGTACAATGATTTTTACATTTTACAGTATTAATGAGAACATGATCATTGTCACAGGTGAAAAGCCTGATGTCCAAATGTGTGAAAGTAATTAAGGGATTTAGATAAAGGTCAGTTTAGATTTCAGGCAGAAGCACTATATTGTGAGGTAATGGTTGAAAATGACTAAATGATGAGTTGGATCAATGACTGAAATGACTGAAACCAATGGAGCCATGAATTTACTTTTTTATTACACTACTTTATTTTATTGTAGCATTTTTTAATGGTATTTCTAAGTTTCTAAAGTCATTCTAAAGTTCACACAAATGTGTCTCTGGGAGATATTTTCTCCCCAGTGGCCTGAGACATCCTGGAGATGCGAGAGCCGCTCGATTGGCTGAGAAGTATAGATTGTCTTGAGGGTGTGTAGTATGCAGAAGTGTACAGTGCTTTACTCGCTGTCCGCTGGGCGTATGATGGAGGGGTGTCTGTTGTTCTTGCCATTGCAGTCAACTTTCTACAAGAGAATTGTAGATTGATTTATCTTCCTCGTTGCTATACATTTTTTGTAAGTTTTTCTGTAACAGTGAAGATTATTTACCTGGTCAGGATGATTGTCACAGCATAAAATACAGATCCAAGAATTATAAAGAAACTTCCAATCAATCCAAAGAATATTGGCGTTCCTAACCCATACCTGCACAAAAATAAATAGAACATTAACATCTTTTGTACATTTCTGGCATCTGATTATCAGCACTGAATATGATTTTGAATAATTTCCCTATTATACTGCATTTTGCATTCTAATTGTTATGGTACTAGATTCATATATGGTACCCCCCACAAATATTGGAAGTAATTTTAAGAACGAATTTGATTGAAAAGGGCATTTTAAAAATGGAAGAGTCTGTACCAGTGGTGTCTTCATTGCAAACGAATCTGTCATTTGAACAACAAAAAGAACAGCTACTTTTACAGATGGAGCATGAGAAATTGAAAGACTGTTCTGAACAGGGTGAGATCGAGTTGAAAAATGCAAAGCTCTCAAATTGAACTTGATGAGGGAGGGTAAATTTTCTAACTGCACGGAAGAACAAGGTATGTTCTCGTTTCAAAACTCGTTATGCAATGTAATGAAGAAGACCCTGAGACTTTTTTCACTCTTTCTGAACGTGTGGCAGAATTAAGAAACTGGTCAGATGAGAACCGCGTTGCGCTGTTACAATGTGTTTTAATTGGAAAAGCACAAGTTGCATTTTCTTCATTGTCACTTGATGATGTTAATGATTACGAAGAGGAGACCCTCTCGCCGGATGATTGCGTGCTTTGTGGTCGACTACAAAATTTTAGAGTCATTACAGAATTTAGAATTCTCTCTCCATCATCTGCCTTCTGTAAGATGTCAGGAGTTATGTGAATTATTACGTAGTTTTCCTGAATTATTTGGAGATGTGCCTTCTCGTACTGATTGGGTCGAACACGATATTGATGTGATCGTGTTTTGCCTGAGAAACGGGAATTGATGGAAAGAGAAATTCGGTATATTGCAGTGCCTTTGTCTTCTGATTGGGTCTCCCCGTGCCTTTTAGTAGGAAAGGCAGAGGGTAGCGTTCGATTCTGTACAGATTTTCGCAACGTAAATAGTTTAACTAAACCAGATTGCTTTCCTTTACCTCGCATCGAAGATTGTGTAGACCAGGTCGGGTCTGCCAAGTTCGTCAGCAAGTTTGACTTGCTGAAGGGCTATTGGGAAATGCCTCTTGCAGAGCGAGTGCAAGAAATATCATCCTTTGTTATTCCGTCGGGGCTATATTCCTATCTGGTCATGAGTTTCGGCCTGCGAAATGCTCGGGTGACGTTTCAGCACCTTATGAACCGGGTGGTGTCGGGTCTCGAGGGGTGCACTGTTTATCTGGATGACTTAGTTGTCTTTAGTGGCAGCTGGGATTCTTTTTTAAAACGGTTACGCTCTGTGTTAAGACGTTTGTCTGAAGCTCGGCTTACGGTAAACTTAATAAAATGTGGTTTGCCACGTGCGTCTGTGACGTATCTTGGGAAAGTCAGTGTGGGGGTAAATGGGGAAGTGCGTCCCGTACGTGCAAAGGTCCAAGCCATCCAGAACTTTCCTTCTCTGACGACCAAGAAATAATTTATGAGGTTTTTAGGACTGGTAGGGTACTACCGATCTTTTTGTCGCTAATTTTTGACTGTAGTCCGCACCACTTACAGACTTGTTTGAAGGCAAGGTAAAGTTTAGTTGGTCTCCTAGCTGTGGCGGCTTTCGAAATGTTAAGTAAGTCTCTGCTGTGTTCGGAGCCTGTGCTTTGATAAGTCTTGTATGCTGCAGTTGATGCCAGTAACGTGGGATCTGGCGCCGTCCTCTCAGCTCTGGATGGTGAGCGGAGTCGCCATCAGTCACCCAGTAGCTTTTTCCAAGAAGTTTACCTCAATCCTCATAACCACTATTCCTGGTGGTTGAAAAAGGAAGTGTTGACCCTTATTTGTGGCACTCCACAGCATTTTGCCGTGTATTAATCAATGCCCCTATTGGTATTAAAACATTAACTGTTCCCTCCTGGTGGAATGACCTGTCCAAATCTATCTGAGCAGCTGAGTCCTTAACCATTTTCAAGAAAAGACTAAAAACACATCTGTTTTATCTTTATTTGACCCTCTAACTCTATTTATATTCTATTTTAATTCTACTTTTTCTATATTTATCTTCTTTTTTTATTTGAATTTTTTATAAAAAAACTAAAACAAAACAAACAAACACTCGCGTTCTCTTTTTTCTATTCTATCTACTTGTTTTTCTTTGTGTGTGTGTGTGTGTGTGTGTGTGTGTGTGTGTGTGTGTGTGTGTATAATAAATATATATAGACCTTGCTACATGTACTGCGTTAGGCTAACCGAGACTTGCCATTTGCACTTATATATTTTTGCTCTTTTGTTAGTTTTGACTGCTTTTATTGTCCTCATTTGTAAGTAGCTTTGGATAAAAGTGTCTGCTAAATGACTAAATGTAGTAAAAGTGATATACATGGATCATAATCCACTGACATTTCTGAATTCAGCGGCTGATTCGGTGGTCTCTGTTTTTACAGTCGTTCTGCCTGGATATTCCACACGTCCGAGGTTCGGAAAATGTGGTAGCCGATGCGTTGTCTCGCACTCCGGATGCATAATGTAGCTATGGTTTGGGGCTAATTTGGATGTTTTCTTCTTTCGGTGGTTTTTTTAGGAGCTGTCCTTGGTTCTGATTCAGGTATGCTATTTGGCTGATTTGTTTTGATATTTTGTTTCAGAGATCTTTGTGGGAGTCCCTGTCTTATGGGGAGGGGTGTGACGACCCCTGTCGTTTGTTCCTGGAATCGCTGTTGAGCCCACAAACTACCTTGATTGGCAGCCATTTAAAACACCTGTTCTCTATCAGACGCTCCGTTTAAAAGACCTCCGCTTGAGCCAGAGTGGGGCTTCGTTTTGAATATTTGGTTTAGTGGCTTGTTTGGTTTGCTTTTGCCCTCGCACTTCAAACACCGCAGTACAATCTCCCTACATCCATGCATTTCGCATTACACACTGGCATTACTGATGTTTTTCCAATACATAGTTGTTTTCTTTATGGTTTTCCTTACTTTTTTCATGTGACCCTAATTTTTGAATAAACTATATTTTGTGTCAACAATTTGGTTTCGCGTGTGTCCTGTTTGTTGCTTCTCTTGAGCCATGGGTCGTAACACAGGCAAAATCCTTTCCTGGGGAGCTCATTGTTTTCGTGACTGTCTTCAGTTACTTCAATGTCTCACTCTTTCACAACCAAGTTACAGAGACCACTCCAACCATTGAAAGCCCATCTCTCATGTCCTCTATCTCTATTCTTCCCGAATATAGCCAGTTCCATGATGTGTTCAGTCCCACATGTGCACCACAACTACCACACTCATCGCCCCTGGGACTGTGCTATTGACTTCCCGGAACCTTCTTATAGCAAGGGAGAGTTTATCCGCTGTCTTATTCGCCCATCTACTTGGATGGGCAGATTTACCAAGAATTTAAATATTAATGAATTGTGTAACCAATTACACAATTCATAAACCGTATTGTGCAACCTAGAATACTGACTAACACTTGATGGCTGTTCTGCCAAGTCTTCGTCATCAGTTAGGAACCTAGATTTGATAGCTATTTACCTAGCAAGCTATTTGATAGCAATCTTCAGAGAGTGGTGCCTGGTTGAATAACTCATAATTAGATGACAGGTGCAGGTGATTAGACCTCAGGTGACTGGGACTGGTGAGCCTGCCGAATTAATGACAGCTGAATCCGACCTATATCCAGACCAGATGGTTGAACTTAACTGAATTAGAAAAACTTAACTGAATTGAGCTGAATAATGACACTTTTGTCTTCTGTACAGCTGCTTTATAACTGAGTGAAATTTGTTTTATAATTTATGAATTTTAAAACATTAACAAAGTTATTGAACTGGACTGAATCAATGTTAAACTGAATTATTCTGACAAATTACTCTATTGTCTTTTGTAGAGATGCTTTATAGCAAAATTTGGATTGGTCTCATATTTGATGGTTTGAATCATTGATTCTGTTTTTTTTTTTTTCATGTTTAATACCGTAAAGCTGCTTTGAGACAATCTGTATTGCATTATAGAAATAAGGGTGACATTTTTTTTGTTTATTGAAAACATTTATATTTGAAAACTTTTTACAGTTTTCACTTTTATATGACCCCCCTGTTCTTGATCAATTGTACAATAAACGCAATTAGTTGGGATTGTTGATGTGCATGCCTGTTTTTTTCTCGCTCCATGATTAGTATGTCAAAATGTAAAACCCGGAGTGAAGCTGGAGTATATGATTACAGAGCACTTTTGAGCATGAAAGAGTGGAAATGTCTTGCTCCTCTCTACTTTGAAAGTTTTTAGCACTCACATACTCTGTTCCAGACTGTCTTTTGGTGTGCTTAATGCTGACAAAAAACTTAATACAAAACTTAAAAGTACACTTTTAAAAAGAGTACCTTTTTCAGATATAATACTATATACACAATACTATAATAAGTATACTTACATACGAACTGAATAGAATATATGCATACATAAGAATATATTTACATATGAACTGAATGTACACTTATTGAACACTTAATTGCACGCTATTTGCAATTAAATGACAATGAATTATAATTTCAATTGATATTAAATGCAGTTAGCTGTACTTTAGAGTGCTTTTAGACCCACTTAAGACTTAAAGGACGTCTTTATGTGTAATTTCATAATTACTTCTATTGTACCGTAGAATATACTGACAAAAAATGTATGATAAAGTAAAATATATTTTAATGTCATTTCCACTGAAACTTGTATGTCATGTATTTAAATATATTTGTAATTACACATTTGTAGTGTGAAGTTGCAGTTTAGCACTTTAAATATATTATTGAATATCACACTACATCAAAATAATAATCAAGTATTTTACATGTGCTTTCGCACGTTAGTCAACACATCAACATAAGTGTTTTTTAAAATACATTTAAAATTTTCATTTTAAAAATGTTGTAATAATCTTTTGTTGTACTTCAAAGTAAAACTTTTAATGTTACATTTTTATTCATTTGAAGGTGATCAAATGCACATTCAATGCAATTAAATGCACTTCTTTCAATAGTTATCTTACTTAATTATCATTATTATCATCACCGCCATGAGTGTGATACTGCTTCATTGGAAACATCTGTGTTTGGATTATGAATGTTCTTCTAGGCATGTACCTTATAATACTTCTGTCAACAGTGGGTGAAAAGGCAGCGCTGACGACCCTGTTTGTGTATAAACAATACGCTGCGAGCGCCGACACACCTGTGAGGACAAAAAACAAAAGATTTTAATATATGTGGGGGTGAACACTGGTGAAATGTTCTGATACTTTGTGTTTAAATGAGTAGTGTCATTCCACACTAGCATAGGAGGAACAATGCTGGTTTTAATCATCCATGTAATGGAAGAATTTAAAGCTTTAGTGCCTACTTTTCTTGTATTCAACCTGTATGTATATATAGGACAGATGTGTGTGGTTATATAAATGTACAAATATTGGATAAATGGTTTTGCTCACCACCAACACAATGAAAAGCTGCTCCGAAAAATAATATTCTGTCTTTGTTTTTCTGACTTCCACCAATGTAGGTGCAGTCCATCCCGATAAAGCAGAGCACAGCAGCGACAAGCCCCAGACTCATGGCGATCAGAAGCAGGCCTCGGACTCCCTGAACATACGCTATTCAACAGGAACAAGAGCTCAAATCTGTCCCACACTGAACCAACTCTGTGACAATGTGATGAAGGCTGGAGATGCAAGAGCACTTACGTGTGATGGCCCACAGCACATCGTAGTCTCTGCAGTTAGTGATGGACGAGGTGTCCATCACACAGTCCTTCCACAGGTTTGACCAGTACCACGTCGCCTTGATCATCCAGTTGCCGCCTTTGCCGCCTACATAGAAGACTCGCCAGTAGTCCATGGCGAGCGTGCAGCTCACAAACAGCCAGCCAAAAGTAGCAATCAAGAATCCAAACACCTGAATCAGACGTTTCCTCATGTTCCTGTGAGCTGAGCATACGGTCATTCTCACTCAAACATGGTTCATGCTTCAGCAGAGGATGCAGTCTGACAAACACCTGCTGGAGTTTAGGGAGGGCTATGTTGTGTTTGTACACACATCGTGATGCTGGTTCACTATAAATATTATGAAGTGTGTGTCTGGTGGAGAAAATAGATGCAGTGCTTTTAGAATTCAGCAGATATTGTGCACTCTGTTGCATGTACCAAAAATATATTGCAACAATTATAGCAACATTATATGGAATATTTATTAAACATCAACAAAAATATATTTTTCTTAATCACAATAATGACTGAGACTTGGCAATACAGGCTACACAATCTTCAATGTTAGAAATTCAGACAATATTGAAACTCAAATCTGTATCGCAGTGTCATTTCATTTTGACAGTTTCCAGAAACATAATTCAATCTGGCTCAAAATCATGATCAACCACCATGAGTCACCCAAACTGGTCGAGTACAGCACAACTATCAACAGATGACATGTCCTCATGCAGCACTGCGTAAACATACATGTAGTGCTGAAATCACATTACATATGCCAGAGTCTTCAAAAATGCAAATAATAATCCTGACCAAAACTTCAATTACAGCATCTGTACAAGTCATCTGAGCTGGCCATCCAAAGGCACTTAATAAGCTAACAAAAGATACCAGTGAGACATAGACATCAGAGGGAGGCGTGGATGGCTGAAGAAACAGTGTGTTATACGTAGGCGTTTTTGTCGAAGTGTTGGGAAGTGCCACTGTATTCTGGCGGAGGTCTCCTGGTGTGTGACGACTGACTCTGTGGCATCGCACGAGACATTAAAGACGCTCCGCTGTTGACGAAAGCTCTTCTGTCCGATGGTGAACTGCTGAAAGGGGGAGATAATATCATCGTCTGTTAAGGTTTGGTGAGCATAAATGACCTATAGTTTGGGTCAAACATTTCAATTGGATTCTTTGGAGCTTATATCTTAGGGGGCATTTACATGACACTGTTTTAACTAAAAACAGAACACTTTTTATGGGTTTTGGCCTTTCGATTACATGACAATCAGCATGTAAAACAATCTTTTGAAAATGGGTTTCAAAGTGCAAGAAAATGATGCCATCATCATACAAAAATGTGAATTTGTGAAAACGGTGTCATCATGAGCATATGTGTTACGTGTTCAGTCTACAGGTATGTGCATATAGTGGGCCTCATTCGTGAAACTTGCGTAAATATACAGGTGCATCTCAATAAATTAGAATGTCATGGAAAAGTTCATTTATTTCAGCAATTCAACTCAAATTGTGAAACTGGTGTATTAAATAAATTCAATGCACACAGACTGAAGTAGTTTAAGTCTTTGGTTCTTTTAATTGTGATGATTTTGGCTCACATTTAACAAAAACCCACCAATTCATCTCAACAAATTAGAATACTTCATAAGACCAATAAAAAAAACATTTTTAGTGAATTGTTGGCCTTCTGGAAAGTATGTTAATTTACTGTACATGTACTCAATACTTGGTAGGGGCTCCTTTTGCTTTAATTACTGCCTCAATTCGGCGTGGAATGGAGGTGATCAGTTTGTGGCACTGCTGAGGTGGTATGGAAGCCCAGGTTTCTTTGACAGTGACCTTCAGATCATCTGCATTTTTTGGTCTCTTGTTTCTCATTTTCCTCTTGACAATACCCCATAGATTCTCTACGGGGTTCAGGTCTGGTGAGTTTGCAGGCCAGTCAAGCACACCAACACCATGCTCATTTAACCAACTTTGGTGCTTTTGGCAGTGTGGGCAGGTGCCAAATCCTGCTGGAAAATGAAATCAGCATCTTCAAAAAGCTGGTCAGCAGAAGGAAGCATGAAGTGCTCCAAAATTTCTTGGTAAACGGTGCAGTGACGTTGGTTTTCAAAAAAACAATGGACCAACACCAGCAGACGTCAAGGCACCCAAATAATCACTGACTTCGGAAACTTCACACTGGACTTCAAGCAACTTGGGCTATGAGTTCTCCACCCTTCCTCCAGACTCTAGGACCGTGGTTCCAAATGAAATACAAAAACTTGCTCTCATCTGAAAAGAGGACTTTGGACCACTGGGCAACAGTCCAGTTCTTCTTCTCCTTAGCCCAGGTAAGACGCCTCTGACGTTGTCTGTGGTTCAGGAGTGGCTTAACAAGAGGAATACGACAACTGTAGCCAAATTCCTTGACACGTCTGTGTGTGGTGGCTCTTGATGCCTTGACCCCAGCCTCAGTCCATTCCTTGTGAAGTTCACTCAAATTCTTGCATCGATTTTGCTTGACAATCCTCATAAAACTGCGGTTCTCTCAGTTGGTTGTGCATCTTTTTCTTCCACACTTTTTCCTTCCACTCAACTTTCTGTTAACATGCTTGGATACAGCACTCTGTGAACAGCCAGCTTCTTTGGAAATTAATGTTTGTGGCTTACCCTCCTTGTGAAGGGTGTCAATGATTGTCTTCTGGACAACTGCAGTCTTCCCCATGATTGTGTAGCCTAGTGAACCAAACTGAGAGACCATTTTGAAGGCTCAGGAAACCTTTGCAGGTGTTTTGAGTTGATTAGCTGATTGGCATGTCACCATATTCTAATTTGTTGAGATAGTGAATTGGTGGGTTTTTGTTAAATGTGAGCCAAAATCATCACAATTAAAAGAACCAAAGACTTAAACTACTTCAGTCTGTGTGCATTGAATTTATTTAATACAAGTTTCACAATTTGAGTTGAATTACTAAATAAATGAACTTTTCCACGACATTCTAATTTATTGAGATGACCTGATGAGGAATTCGAAGTAATTTGCCCATAAAACAGACCTTCCTGAAAACTCTCCTCCAGATTCACAAACGCTTCGTAAACAGCAGATTTGATCATTAAACATGTATGTTAATGAATTCCAGTGGTTCATAAATAGGGCGCTCGTGAACGCTCATTCACAATTAACATAATTCCCACTGTGTAAGTTATGTGTCCAGGGACTCTGTGGAATATTCTGGACTCCCTTCTCAGGTTTGGCTCCAGTATATTTCATAAATGCAAAAAAGACTAATAGGCCATATACCTAACAGTAGATATTCAATTAATGTGTGTCGACCAAAGAGTTTTTAGCCAGCTGAAGAAATGTCAGGCGCTCTTCTGAAAACGACCAGCTGGTGGCGCTTGAGAACACTTTGGTGGCACAGCGTTTTTCCAGCTGAGACACTTTAGTTGCTATGATTTGGAATATCCACGGCAGTAACGTATTACTAGTATCTCATTTGAAAAATATTACTGAATATAAAAATGCAGAAACCAGTAATATCCATTGTTGTTCGGTCATTGTACAAGTAGGATGGTTGCTCTGTGTAGAATTGTCCCGCCCCTCCTCCACTGATTGCACGGCTGGGTAAAAAGTGACAGTGACGAGTGCTGCGTTTTACCCATAGATTGTATAAAAACATGGACGTAGTGTCCGTGACGTCACCCGTAGGTTTCTGAAAAGCATTTTTGAAGCCTAAAGTGGGCGGAGCCGGCCGTCGCATCTTGGCAGCGCGTCACTCCCGGATAATCGAAAATTGGCAAAGAGGCGGGACCTAGTTACTGAAACCACGCCCACCTAGCTCAACGGTGGTGACAGCAGCGGCAATCCACCTGTCACTCAAGTGGCCACGCCCTTGATTATGCAGAACTTTAAGGCTTAATATCATTTAAACGGATGAGTTATTTAAAAAAATCACCCACCTCACAGTTGTCATGAAAATTAGCTATATAGACCAAAACAACTTTTTGTACCAGGCTGTAAACATATTTTTTTCTGCTGTAAAGTTGGGCATTTTAACACATGGGGAGTCTATGGGACTGACTCCCTTTTGGAGCCAGCCTCTAGCGGCCAGTCATTGAACTGTAGTTTTAGTCACTTCCGTATCAGCTTTAAGTGAGAGACTGGGAGGTTGCCGCTTGGTTTTACCCAAGGTTGAACAGTTTTCAACTCTCAACTCCAAAAAAGAAAAAAAAGAGACAGGGCAAACAGACTTGTGAAATATTCTTAACGTTTTACGCTCCATTTACACGTGGCAGGGAGCAGGTGTACATTTCTCTCGTTCCAGCTAAACATCTTGAAAACATGAACATTTTCATGAATTTGAAAGTTCACGTCAGAATGGCTTTATGAACGATTTACACAAAAATGTGTTCTGCTTGCTTTTCATGAACAAGGCCCCCTGTGTTTCTTTACAAACTACTGGCCTGGCATGCGTAATGCAGCGTTTTTAGTTGTTTTCACAGATCCGTGTGAACAGGGATAATTCTGTTGACAAAATTGTGTCATCTGTACGTGAAACTTTAAAAAAAAATGCGAAGGAAAAACATTTTAAAATGGCCTTTTACTTGCTGCTCATGCCATCAGACAGCGACAGGCAGAAGAGCGCTCCTCCGAGGATGCACAGCGTCGATCCGGCCCAGCCGATGAACAAGGCAGCACCCAGTTCATACCTGAGGAGAAGCACAGCATTTCATCAGCAACATCGCTCCACTCACCTTCAGTCAGCCAAAAGCTGGTAGGAAAAAAACTATATATATATACTTTTGCGCAACAAACATGGGGTCGAAAAACTCGGACGTGATCCTGTGAGCGTACAGAGAACAGGCGCTGAGAGAACACAGACCTGCCAAGGAACAACATGCACAAGTTACTGCCTCATTATATATTAGTACAGCACTGGGCATTTCCAGCTGAGAAACAAATGTGAAACCCACCAGTACACATGAAGGTGATCCCAGACAAGCAGACGATTCTGGCTTTGGTTTGGTCAGGACCACCGATCTTAGTGCACTTCATACCAATCAGAGCAAAGATCGATGCAAAGAAACCCAGACAGACTGCAGCGATCATCAGTCCCCGACACACCTGGATATAACCTGCACAAAACATGTGAAAGAATGAACGCTACCTGTCAGTCACCTTTCTTTATTATTCATTTTAGACGTGTTCATCCAAAGAATGCTCAAATTATATATTTTACAATACATCATTACAACAATATATTTCTGTCGTGACAACTCTCGGAGGGATTGGCATGGTAATATACGTGACAATGTTAATGTATTTGGTCTTGGTGGAAAAGATCTGCTACGCTGCTGCTGCAATACAGCCACAACATGCTGCTGTGAGCATGTAAGAAACACTGCTGCTGCACATATAACATACATGAAATAACCCCCATATAGCATACACGAATCACCTCGTAGCAGATCTATACAGGTGGAGCTGGGGAAGGTGGAGGGTTTCTGAAGCAAGCTGCAACTGCTACAGCAAGCACTAGTCATATATTTGAATGTTGAGCAGCGAGCTCATTGGCTATCGATACAGGAGAGAACCAATCAGCTGTGACGTGATAATGATGTGATTATGTCAGACTGAGTTAGATCTATCAGACTGCGCCATCTAGATTTTCATTCCAGAACTCTGTACTTAAAATGTAATAAAAATAATAATAGGATATTAATGTAATGAGTCCATATTTTGGACAGAAAACCTCGTCCTGTCCTCTTAAATCTTCAAATTCCAGTGGTGTTATGGCTAAAGAAATGAAAGCAGATTAATTAATTCACACGAACTGATGAAGCTGTAGTAGAGAACGAGCTGTTTCTCTGATGTCTGTCCTTCAGTCATGGAAGAGCAGACTGGTATCCACAAACATGCTCTTCTAGCTACTCTCTGGGCAAATATTAGCTCGCTAGTTAACCCACAAATGCTACTGAATGAATGGAAAACAGCCTGGAGATAAATGCATCTAATTTATTGCCCTCAGCTTTCTGAAAAGTGCTAAACATTGACATGTTAGAAGGAAAACAGTCATTTCAGACAGTTGTGAGTTTACCTTGCGCAAATGTCGAGAGAATTATTCAAAGAAAAAATTATCTTCTCGTGATTCAAGCCGTATATGTCAAATTAAATATTTCACAGGTGTCATTAAATATATATTATATAATGAATAATTACCATATACAGTGGGGTAATGATGCCTGAAATTACTACTGAATTTATTTTGCATGAAAGCATTCGAAACTTGTTTGTCATTAGCACAACAGTCTGGGTAAAGGTTGAATTTCAAATGAACACGGATGTGAGAATGTGATAGTAATTGGTGTTTCTCGGCAGCACTGGAGCTACATGAAGAAAATCTGAAGATCATGCTCTCCAGCGTGATCTAAGATGATCCAAAGAGCTTGAGCTTCAATGCATTTGAAGATCTGACCATCTGGATAAAAAAAAAATGTCCATAACATTTCTTAAACTGTTGATTATTTACTGGCTTAAATAAAATAAAATAAAAATACATTGGCTGAATATATACATGCATACATGTAAACATATAAGCACACAAACTTCACAAAAACAGAGACATGTCTAACCGTCCAGTGCCAGCATTGAAGGGAAGTCTTTGCAGTTGGAGACTCCAGTAGAATCAGTCACACAGGTTTTCCACAAGTTGGACCAGAAGGTGGCTGTGGTGATAACCGTGCCGTCGATTGAAGACACCTTCCAGTAGTCTGTAGGTAAGGTGGAGGACACCAGTACCCAACCCGAGGTCGCGAGGATAAACCCCAGTATCTCTCTCGCCATGTTACTCATTGTTCTTCTTAAGTTCTTCAGCCGTCACTCCTGCGGTTCTCCAGCTTATTGTCCAGGTTTAGCAAGTGCACTACACCAGCTGGCTAATATATTCTCATGTGACACTGCACTGGGAGGGTGTGCCAACCCAAAAGATTGGATGCAGCCACTGAAGGAGACGGTGGAAAGGTGGTAACACAGAGAAGTATTAACAGAACTTTTTATTATTATTTTGATGGTCCCCTTCTGCACATTCTGTAGACTATAAGTAATGTTGAACCTACATATCTAGGAGCTCTCATTAGAGTATCAGTAGAGTATTAGTAGACTGGTAGAGTTAGGGTTAGAGTAAGTTGACATGTACTTGCAAAGTTACTTATAGTCAGTAGAATGTCTGCTGGGAGACCATCACAAAGAGTTAGCAGATATAATGAGAGTTAGTTGACACATAGATGCAACGTTACTTCGAGTCAACAGAATGTTCAAAGGGGACCATCAAAATAAAGTGTTAGCATTATATTTACTAAATTTAAAAAAAGTCAAAGTCCACCGGACCAGACAGCAAAGTCTGTATATGCTTTCTTCATCATCTTGATAATAAATAAATGACTAATAAATGAAAAGATCAAACAGATTAAGTGGACAATTAATCTATCAATAACTGTTCCATAACGTTCATTAATTCCTCATTGTAAATCTTATGTTGACTATCGTGTCCCCTCCTATAAAGCGATAATAGCAATAATAAGACTTATCAGGACCTGTCACTGTGTTTTGTAAGTACACGACCCAAACCCGTTCATCAGTGTGAGATGAAGTACAACATTAAGACTGCTATAAGCAGCATGTGTGTGTGGGTCCAGGTTAAAAACAGTACACTTCCATAATGATACTTAAAGTGCTCTATTTTCTCGCACTAATTTTGTACTTAATATACTAAAAGTGATTCTTTAGTACTTCTTAAGATAAACTTAAGTTCATCTAAGTGTACTCAACTGTGCTATTTTGGGACACCATGAACATGAACTAAAATGTGCTACACGTGAGTGTACTAGTGTATGAAAGATGGGTTCAAGTGTACTACAAGTGGTAACTAAATAAATTTTTTAAATACAGAGATAGTATGTTAAAAGTGCATTTTAGTGCATATTCATGGTGTCCCAAAATAGCAGTTTAGTACACTTAGTTCATCTTAAGTTTATCTTAAGAAGTACTAAAGAATCATTTTTAGTATACAGTATTAAGTACAAAATTAGCGCCGCGCCGCGCAAATAGAACACTTTAAGTACATCATGGAAGTGCATTTTTTCCATATGGGGGGATCTTAAGGCATGGGCTCCAGGGGCGTATATTTCGTCTAACAGTAGGGGGGGGGACAATAAACATAACATTTCTCAAAAGAGCCATTTTTGAAGGGGACACAAATAATACAGCTAAAATTGTACTTGTAAGAATATGTATACACAGAGGAAAGCCTTACTATCAGTGCAGCAGGGAGACCGTGCCCAATTAGACGACTTTAAAGGGGTCATATGATGCGATTCAAGTTTTCCTTTCTCTTTGGAGTTACAAGCTGTTCGTGAATAGATAAGATCCCTAAATTGCAAAGACTAAAGTCTCAAACACAAAAAGATATTCTTTATAAAAGTTAAAACTCATCCACGCCCTCCTAAAACACCTAGTTCAAACACGCCCCCACATGTCTACGTCACTATGTGGGAAGATGTGCATAACACCACCCAAATGTTCACGCAAAGAAAGAAGGCGTAACTTTTATTCTCGCTGTAGTATTGTTGCTGCCGCTGCCATGTCGTGAAGACGCTGTGTGTTTCGTTGTGAAAGTGAAAAACTACTTTGTTTGGTCTTCCAAAGAGGACACGACTAGAAAATCAGTGGTTAAGTTGTATTTACAAACACTGTTTCAGAAACACTTCAACCCAAATATCAGATGTGTGCAGCACATTTTATGGAGGACAGTTTCCTGAACCTGCAGAGTAGACTACAATGCCGGTGTTCTGACTCACAGACTGTAAGACGTTTTCATATTTAAAGAATTTGCACCTGACAATTCAAACGCGAGTTTTGAGAAGTGTAGAGTAGCGCTTGTTGTTTGTCATTTCTCTGATCACAAATGCAGACAGAGTTTTATGTTTACGCGGCGCGATGCAAAGCAACGCGTAAAAAGACAGCATAAGTAATTATAATCAGTAATTATGCCCCCACTGGATGCAACAAATGCTGGTTTATAATGTTTTAATGTTTTTGTCTCGTCGCTCCGGTTGGACAGGGCATCACAGTATGTTAAGGAGGGTAACATTTCTGCCACACGCTTGAGGTATTCGGCCAATCACAACTCACTGGATAGCAGGCCAATCAGAGCACAACTCGTTTTCAGACCGATGAGCTTTGTAAAATTGACGCGTTTCAGAAAGGCGGGGCATAGAGGGAAACAATAATGTACGTATGTGTTTTTGAACCTTAAACCGCATAAACCACATTTCATTACACCAAATACACGAAAAATAATGTTATTTTTAGCAGCACTATATGACCCCTTTAAAGCTGTTGTGGTCACGCCGTGACAGCGCTCGTGTCCGTTGTAGACATTACTATCCGTCACAGTGGTGCCAAGTCAGTGGTTTTCCTGTGGAATTGGGCTACTTTTACACTGTTGCCATGGGTTGTTTTTTATGTCCGCGGGTTGAAGCGACCCCATTAACATGTATTTTAGTCCCGGAACGCGATTTTTACTGGGGGACCCCACTCAAAACGCCATTGGGCTAGTTTTGAGTAGTAATTGGGCGGGTTTTGTTGTGAAAACCTGGCAACCCTTTCCGTCAAGCAGAACGTAATTATTGCTAGGGATGGGCGATACCTCTGATTTTATTTTCGATCCGATACCGATATTTTCAAGCCCAGTATCGTCGATACCGATACCTATAAATTAAATTGATCTTTTAAATGATTAAAAGAATATAATCAGTAACTATACTCACTTAATATTAGATTTTAAAGCCATGTTTTTTAACATTTCACAGGCCTTTTTTTGTTTACGCTGTCAGAAATAAAATATACTATAATTGTATTTTAGCCCTTTACTGGGGCAGTAACCTCAAAGGTGCAACTATACCCCTAAAAGAGAGCATATTAGTACCGTACAAGTATGCATGCTTTAAGGGAAGATGAGTTACAAAGGTGCACCTTTGAGGATACCTCATGAGAAATAAACATGGTGTTACATAAGTACTAAAATGTATTATTATTATTATCATGGTAAATTTGTGGTTACTGCAGTTTTACTACACATATTGTGGTAAACTGTGGTACTGTAATAACACCATGGTTGATTTGTTTAGTTTAAAGGGCTGCAAGGCTGTTGTACTCCTCCTAAAGGTGGAAACTTTAGCAATTTTTTTCTGACCAGATTTATTAACAAGCAATACAGAACATAAACACATCCATTGAACTTAACACCAGTTGAAAGAAAATTACTTGCACCAAAACTAAGCCCAATTGAAAATAGTATGACATGTTCACAAAGGTTTGTGGTCAGTAAGATTAAAAAAAACCTTTTTTAAGTCTCGTGCTCACCAAGGCTGCACTTATTTGAACAAAAAAACAAAAAAAAACAGTAAGAGCAGCAAAATTGAGAAATATTATAACAATTTAAAATAGCTGTTTTCTGTTTTAATATATTTAAAAATGTAATTTAAAATGTATCTGTAATCAAAGATGATTTTTCAGCATCATTACTCCAGTATTCAGTGTCACATGATCTTCAGAAATCCGTATAATATATTGCGCTCAATAATCAAATATTTGATTATGCTGCTTCATATTTGTGTGGAAACCGGGATGCATTTTTCAGAATTAATGTTCAGTGGTGTAGTGGAGGGTATACGCAGGTGTACGCAGGTGTATACCCACTTCTAAATCCCCTCTGATGCGCATCATTCAGTAGTGTCCTTCATTAGCCAAATCATGACAGTCAAATCGCATGTGAATAAATGCAAATATTCCCTAAACATACCCAGTAAAGACAGTGATGCGGTCGGACCCCCCTCTTCTGTGTTCCCTATCTCCTCCCCCCCCCCCCCCCCTGTGTGCTGTTTTAAGTTTGATCTGTTTGCATTTCCCCCCTGCAATCTGAGTGCCATTCCTCTCCGGCAGATCTCATCTCGAAAACTTCACCCCGCCCCGTGAATGCAACTGCGGATTTTTTTTGTCGGTCTGCGCCCGTTTTGCATTTTGAGTGCATGTCAGGGAGGCGCGCAGAGTGATAAAATAATATTTAATTATTGACTCCTAATTTGAATATGTACATTATAATGAAAACAATACCTTAAAAATGAAAAGAAGCAAGTTTTTGCAATCAGATTTTTTTTAAAAACGGTAAACTTTTCAGTTCAAGGATCCAGTAAACGAACGCCCACCACCGCACACAAAACAGTAGCATAAGTTCAAAACAGCTACAGAGATTTTTTTTGGGAAAAGCCTCTTTCCCCGAACGGTTCATAGAGATGGGCTTAGAGTCAGCCCCCCGACTGGCCCACCGGGCCGCACTGTGTTTTTTTTTTGTTTTTTTTTTTTTCGTGAGAGGAATGGTTTTTTATTTTATCTGCTGTTATTTTTTGTTTTTTTTTTTTTTTTTTTGCCAAGAAACATTTATTATTATCAATATTATGTTGAAAACAGATTCTATTTTTTTCAGGTTTCTTTGATGAAAAAAAAGTTTAGAAGAACAGCATTTATATGAATTTGCAAATCTTTTGTAACATTATATATGTCTTTATTATCACTTTTGATCAATTTAAGGCATCGTTGCTAAATAAAAGTAATAATTTCTTTAAAAAAAGAAGGGAGAGACAGAGATATTGGGGGAAATGAAGAGATGAAAAGGGATTTTTTTTACGCCCCCCCCCCCCCCGCTGAAGTGTCATTTNAAATATAACCACACACACACACACACATATACACACACACACACACCCACACAAAAACACACACACACAAACACACACACATATACACACACACACACCTAGATATAATATACACACACACACACCTATACACTCACACACACAATCCCAACCCCCCAACTCACACACACACACCATATACACACACACACACACACACATTTACCATGCACACACCCCACCACCTACATAACATAAACAGAGACACACACACTGACACATACAAATACTGTGTATATATATATATATATATATATATATCAGAGATATATTTTGTGAATAGGCAGTTTTATAAATATCTGAAGGTACACTCTTAACATCAGTCAGTCAAGCATTATAATATGATAATCAATATTATTTAATGATAGAACTTTAGTAATTAGAATTGAAACTTGATAACCATGTTTGAATGTATATTAGTCATTTTAACTGGACTGGTGGTGGTGATTTTTTTGGTCATTTAGTGTTTCTGTAAAAAAAAATTTAAATTGGGGAAAACCTAACAAAAATACTGATTAGATAATAACGAATTATACTAATAAGAACAATATAAAAACGCACCAAGGATTAATGAGCTACTGGATTCATGATTATTAATCAGGTTTTGTGCGTTCGCTCGAACTGATTTGCTGAAATCAAAATAGGGACGATAATAGGTGAGCGCCAGCCAATGAGATTGCCGTTTGCGCATTAGTTCCGCCCACTACCGGAGAAAGCGGTAGTTCTTAAAAGCTGAAGAATTCCAAAAGGAACTCCGTTAACCCGATACAGCCAGAGAGAAAAAATACAAGAATGACTGGGAATACGTGGCTCAGAGAAAGACACAAGAGGATAGTTTAGTGATCGGGAAAATGGAATTTGTTTCATTTATGGCTGAAGTGGTAAATTGTTCTGCTCAAACAGAAAGCAGAACGGAGAGAATTAAAATCATAAGGGCAGCTGAGAGATACTTGAATGTAACAGGTGTAACGTTGGAAAAAATAAATGACATGCTAAAGACTCAATCTAGTACTCAAACAACATGTGGAAGTACATAATAATAATAATGGTCTTTTTAACGATTCTGCAATGGGATGCCAGAAGTCTTATAGCAAATGGGCCAGAATTTAAAAAGTTTATAGATCTTTTAAATAAGAAACCAAACATAATTTGTGTACAAGAAACATGGTTAAAACCTAACTTAAATTTTGTTCTGCAAGGATATAATATTGTAAGAAAGGATAGAAAGACAGGTAATGGAGGTGGGGTGGCCACTTTTATAAAAAATGAATTAGAATATAGAGTCATTAATGAGATTGAAGAATATGAAGTGGTGGTTATAGATGTATATGCAGCGAAAAAAAATATCAGAATAATAAATTGTCCTTGTCGTAGATTAAAGATTTAGAAAAGGTTATTGGGTTAGGAAATCATAAAATAATTTGGTGTGGAGATTTTAATGCACATAGCACTTTATGGGGAAGCAGTAAGGATGATCATAGTGGGGATGTTGTAGAATAAATAATAGACTGTAATGGGTTAGTATGTTTAAATGATTGTAGAAACACAAGAATATATTTGGTACGTGGTATTGGGTCAGCTATGGATTTAACATTGGTTTCTGAAGATATAGCAAGTAAATGTGTATGGGATGTTTGGGAAGATAATAATATTGGTAGTGATCACTATATCATTTTATGTAAGGTAGGGATGAGTGTAATGGAACATAATGTGATTTTAGCTCCAAGATGGAGATTTAATAAAGCAAACTGGGAAGCATATACGTATTTAAGTGAGGTAGAACTAACAGCAGTAGAAATAAATATGAAGGAAGACATAGATGAATGTAATGGGAAAATATGTAAAGTATTGTATGATGTAACTAATAATATTATAGGAAAAAAGGGACCATGTAAAAGGAGGAAAGCAGTTCCTTGGTGGACAGAACAATGTAGTAATGCGGTACATAATAGGAATAAAGCATTCAGAAAAATCAAAAAGACTAATTTATTTGAAGATTTTATTAAATATAAGAAAGCGCAAGGTGAGGTAAGAAGAATAGTCCGAGCAGCTAAAAAGAAGTACTGGAGAGATTGGTGTAATTCAATAGGAGAAGATATTGACATAAGTGAAGTATGGGGGTCAATTAGGAAAATGGGAGGAATTTATAGAAATCAAACTCTTCCAGTTTTAAAAACTGATGAAGGAAGTATAGCTGTGTCAGATAATGAAAAAGCTGAAATGCTGGCTAAAGTATTTGTTAAAGTCCATAGTGATGATAATGTATCAGAGGATATTAAAAAGTGTAGAATCCAGAACAAGAATCTGCACCCAGATGTGATGATGAAAAGAAGTCCTTCTGGAGATACTTTAGACGTAGAATTTACTATGTATGAATTAAAGATGGCTCTAGGGGGAGTTAAACATACATCTCCTGGAAGAGATGATATATGTTATGTAATGATTCAACATTTATCAGATAGATCCTTAAAAATAATTTTAAATCTTTTTAACAAGGTATGGAATGCAGGAAAGATTCCTTCTTCGTGGAAACATGGAATAATAGTACCAGTAGGCAAACCTGGAAAGGACAAATCCAATCCAATTAATTATAGGCCAATTGCATTAACTTCTAATTTATGTAAACTGATGGAAAAATGATCATACATAGGCTAAATTATATATTGGAAATAAAAGGTTTTATTTCGCCATATCAGAGTGGATTTAGGGCTGGTCGGAATACAATGGATGCTGTTTTAAGTCTAGAAGCCGATATCAGGAAAGCTCAGACAAATAAAGAAGTATTGGTGGGGGTTTTATTTGATATTGAGAAAGCCTATGATATGCTTTGGAAAGAGGGACTTTTAATAATACTTAAATGTATGGGAATTGGAGGAAAGTTATATATGATTATGGATTTCCTTCTTGAAAGAACATTACAGGTTAGGGTAGGAGTAGAGTATTCTGAGACATACACAATAGCCAATGGAACTCCTGAAGGAAGTGTATGCAGCCCAATATTTTTTTATATTATGATTAATGATATTTTTAGTAATTTTAAAGGTGATATTGGAAGGGCGTTATTTGCTGATGACGGGGCAATATGGAAAAGAGGACGTAATATTGCATGTGTGTCTCAAAAATTACAAAAAGTAAAGTGGAGGTATGGGCAAATAATTGGAGTTTCAGATTATCTGTGGCTAAAACAAGTTATGTTTCACAAAAGGGAAAAATGTTCCAACGGTTAAGTTGAAGTTGTACAAACAGGAGCTGGAGCAAGTCTCAGTAGTTAAATATCTCGGTGTTTGGATGGAATCTAGATTGACATTTGCAGTGCACATTAAAAAACTGATTAAGAAATGTAAAACAGGAGTAAATATCTTACGATGTCTATCTGGGTAGAATGGGGAGCTTGTAGATTGTTATTGAAAATAATTTATTGTACATTAATCGGACCAAGTTTAGATTATGGAAGTATTATTTACGGATTTGCATCTACAACCACACTCAAAAAGATTGAAACTATACAGAATCAAGTTCTTAGAATATGTTGTGGTGCGTTCAAAACCTCTCCCATTGCAGCCATGCAGGTAGAAGTTGGGGAAGCTCCTTTATTCCTTCATAGGTATAAAATAGTGAATTATTGGGTTAACTTAAAAGGACATAAAGAGAGTCATCCAGTAAAGAGTGTGATTGAAGAATGCTGGGAGCATAGAAACAAAAATATTAAAAGCTTTGGATGGATTGCTAAAAAGGAAGCACAAGTTGTTGGTATTGCAGACTGTGATTTTAGCCCTACTGTGATATTATCCAGTATACCACCATGGATTTTTCCTATGCCAATAGTAGATTTTCAAATACAAAAAAAATTAAGAATGCGAAAGAAACCCCTAAGAACATTATTGCACACAGCAATATTTAGATCAGACTTATCCATCGTGGTTACATATTTATACTGACGGTTCTAAAGACCCTATCTCTGGCAGAACAGCTGCTGCAGTATTTATTCCAAAGTTTCAAACTAGTATTAAGAAAAGAATAACTGATCATGTATCCGTGTATACAGCAGAATTGATTGCTATGGTGGTAGCACTCCAGTGGGTAGAGGAAGTAAAGCCAAGGTTAGTAGTAATATGTTCTGACTCTTATGCAGCAATGTTGAGCCTTGCAAGTGGAGTAAATTCATCAAGGCAAGACATTATATATGAGATTTTTGCAAGTTTGTTAAGAATAAGTAATGTAAGCTTAACATTTTTGTGGGTTCCCGCTCATGTGGGAGTGGAGGCTAATGAAGTGGTTGATAAGCTCTTATACACTCAGAAATAGATATTCAAGTGACTCTTAGCGAAAATTAGGTTAAAGGGAAAATTAGGAATTCATAAACAAAAAATGGCAAGAAGTATGGAACTGTGAAAGCAAGGGCAGACAAATGTATAATATTCAGCAGCATAGGAAATGGAAGAAGTGTTTTTAGGAATAGGAAAGAAGATACAATTATTTCTCTCATCCGAATGGGATATACTAGATTAAATCACTCTCTGTTTATTATAGGAAAACATGAAACAGGTCAATGTATTTTTTTGTAATCAGGCAGAAACAATAGATAACAATAGATTAATGAAATGTAAAAAATATGAAAAAGAAAGGTTACAACTCATTAAGGAAGTAAGAAACATGGGTGTTGAATCATTTAATTTGTCAAATCTCTTGAAAGAGCATGCAGAACAAGGTAAAATATATGGTGCTATTGTTAAATACATTAAAGAAATAGGATTAATCCAGGAGAAAGTAGGAAAGTGTTTTTTTTTTTATTTTTTTTTTTTTTTTTATTATTATTAGTTGTGTATTTTTATGTTTTTATATAAATATAGATACTATAATATTGTTTATTTTCACTGCGTTGCGCCACACCCAGTCCAGTTGGGTGGCGGTAAATCACCAGAAGTGGTTTTGCCATCCTCCATAAACGTTATAGAAGAAGAAATAAGAAGGAACTGCCGTTATTTTGACAGCAAATCACAACGAATATTGTTTACATGTAGCGCGTCGATTCTCTCCCTCTCTCGCTGCGTGTGTGTGAAACAAAGCACTTCACACTAGAGTTTACAGTACGTTGTGCGTTGCACTTCCATTCGATGAACTGGAAAAACATCACAGATCGCTTGATGGAGAGTGAAACTCTGATGCGCTCAGTCAGAGAGTGTTTGGCGAGTGAAAATATATCTGCTAAGCTTACTGTATACTTAGCCTCCAAATCACACGCTGGCGAGTAAAATCTGAGAATTCATTAGCAATTAGCTAATATTAGTCATTTAGTCGCCAGAGTGAAGATTTAATCGCATATGCCAGTGATTTACTCGCAATGTAGAGTGTTGCTACTTGGAGCCACCCTCCAAATATTCTTTTTTCAGCAGTATTGGCTTAAAAGCATGAGTGTTTTATAATGCTGAAGCCTGAAGCTGTCTTTTAGATTCTGAATGGATCCGTATAGAAGCCTGTACAGTCAGGTCAAGACAGTAGGTTTAGTGATCTTTTGGCATCTCCTTGTGGTCCAGTTTGATATTGCAGCTTGACTAGTGCTTAATTGTATTAAAAATTCTCTAAACAATTTTATTTTATTTATAGTATATAGATAAATTGTAAAAGGTATGGGGGAGTAGGCAGGGGTTACTATTTGCCCGTCACTGTATGCCATGGGAGAAACAGTCAGTCCAACATAGGAGTAGGCGGCACAATTCTGGATAAATTGATCACAATTTTTATATATATTTTTTGTATCAAATAGAGATCATGATCCTCCAACAGATAACTAAACAAAATATCTTGTCTACTAGAGGTTCTGACAAAATGTTAATTGTTGCAGTCTATGTAATTTTTACATTTTAATTGTTTATTGGAAAATCTGCACCTCTTTTGTGGCTAATATTAATTTAATAATGATCCTTACTCCGTGAAGTCAAGTAGCAGGAGTTACAGTAAGTGAAAATGTGCAAATACTACTGGCCCATTTTGGGGTGAACTAAATATGCAAGACTAGTCTTACGTCACTGTTTATAACACAGGACGTTCAACCTTTGCTGGGCCGCTTAAAAAAATGGGGGCATAAATTAAGAGTATACCCACTTCTACAGGAACCACTACACCACTGTAATGTTATATATAGTAACAATGTTATGTAATGTAATGTAATAATGTGGCAATGGTTTCTTAAGATCTACTCATGCTTCTGATGCTTTTGGGAAACTCAGCTGTATTTGAACAAGCACTGTGAGCCATGCGTCAGCAGCAAACGCTGTCTGTGATTAGCTTCTGTCTTTCAGCATTTGCATGTGTTTTCGAGGAAAGGAGAACTATTCTATACATAGATTTTTCCACTTTAAGCTTATTTTATGCACTTTGGGGAAAAATTTCTTCATAAGTAAATAATTAATGTTAAAGACGATCTGCCCATCCCTAATCATTGCTAACATAGCAGACTCATCGAAAAATACATTGGCATCATGTATTAAAGAGAAAATAATCACTTTATGCGATGTTTAAGTGAATAAAATAGCCTTGACAGACTTTTTACTTAGCCTACTGTAGTTCCCAACTATTGCTTTGTTCTCTCTCCTGACTCGTGGTGTGTGTGGGTTGGTGTGTAAAAGGGAAGCTGCATTGGGACCAGCACTCTGAGGCAAGAGAGGGGGGCCTCTACAGTGCATAAACACATTTTTGCCCCGTGTGTGTGTTTTTACTACTTACACAATTTGGCATAAAGTATAAACCTTGTTATTTACAATCCAAGTGTGTTTTTAATCATATTTTATGGGGACAACCTTCAGATTTGGGGGGGGGGGGGTTGGGGGGGTCCTGTGACAATGAAATGGAGGATATGTGTCCCACAGTTATAACGGGTGCTATGTGTGACAAAGGTCACCACTTAATGATTCTTAGAGTTTGGTTACTCATTCAGAGAAACCATTACTCTAATACTGACCTCAACAGGTAACATTTCTTTTAAACTGTTCCACATTCCACATTCCCTCACTGGTCCGAGAACAGCTTGAGAGTGGATAAACGAGGAACAAGTTTTCCAAAACACATTATATCCGAATCGCAGAGCTGCAGGGTTTGAGGTTTTGTTGGGACAGAAATCCATGTCATCATTCTTAATGTGTTTTTCATTATTAGTCATTTTAAGCGGATTAATAGCTTGCTAGGGGTTGACAGGAATTTGACTGAATATGCAAAAGTGTTTCTGCCAATGCTTTTAGTTCTCTACTTGAGTCATTTTTCATTCATTTCTGTATGTGGTTTAACAACAAACCAAAAGAGCAACATTACAACATACTCCCTTCCACCCACACTAGATAGTCTTCTTAAATTAGGTACGACAAGCTAATTCCCAGAACTCAATCTCAGAGTACGTGTAGGGACATAAGGGTGAATTCATTCAGAAAGGTAAGAAGGTGCAGAACCACAGCAAGCTTTGAAAACTAGGATGAGTATCTTAAACTGAATACGGGGAGCCAATGTAATTGCTGTAAGACAGGAGTGATGTGGGCTGGTTTTTTAGTAAATGTAAGGGCACAAGCAGCTGCATTATGAATTAGCTGTAAGCAATTAAGTGCTTTGTTAGGTAGGCCATATAATGAGTTACAATAGTCTAGATCAGGGCTGTCCAAACTTGGTCCTGGAGGGCCAGTGTCCTGCAGAGTTTAGCTCCAACCTCAATTTAACACACCTGAAGCAGCTAATCAAGCTCTTACTAGGCATACTAGAAACTTCCCAGCAGGTGTGTTGAGGCAAGCTGGAGCTAAACTCTGCAGGACACCGGCCCTCCAGGACCGAGTTTGGGCAGCCCTGTGCTAGATGCAATGTTATAAAAGCATGAATAGCAGTTTCAGCATCTTTGAAATTTAGGGATGGTCGTTGCTTGTTGATATGGGTTTCAATGCATAGTGTAGAATTAAATAGTATGACAAGATTGTGTATAATGGGGGAAGGATGAACTATAACACTGTCAATATTAATAGAAACGTCAAGATGAGAGGAGACAGATGAACATCAACACTGATGAGTCCACCCAGTTTAAGAACCGTTTCCAAATTTTACGCAAAGCTAACCTCTGATGGACCACCGCATTCAGTCTCTCAGCAGGAGCTACTGCAAAATAACGTTTAACCAAAGAGATATGACTGGTTCTCTATCCGTTTGAGCAGATTCAATCTAGCTGCACATAATAAAGCCATCTCTAGTATGCTTTCAATGATGGTGGATACAATGTAAAGATGTGAACTCAGCTGGTCAACCAAGAATCTTGCTTATCGCTGAAATTATTTCTGCACAAAACTTCTGGACATTCCCAGGACGTGTGAACACAGGTACGCAAACCTGAACTGCATTTCAGACACAAAGGAGAAGAATTTCTTACTAGGTTTCCAGAGCTTCCGGTCTAATATTTGGGACCAACTCTCATTATTACTGTTAAGGACATTTTGAGAATTCACCAGTATTACTCTCATAGTCAACCATGTCTACAAATAAATCATGTTGCCATTGAAATAGTGCTGCAGACGCAGAGAAAACGTAGAAAGCAGACCTGAGGAAAACACTTCATAGTAGAAGTGTGTTTTGTTAAAAGGTCTTCTAAACAGATGGGAATTTATTTCTCCTTGATATCTTGAAACAACAACATACTTATCCCACTAAAAGCTTAAAAATGGTTGATAATGCATTGGTATTGACACTGTTTAACGTTATACTCTATGCAAATGGGAAGTCCACACCGAGGCTGACCAACAAAAACTAATAGCTAATATCACCTGCTGATAAAAATATACATTCTTTGAGCACACCCTAAATGACAAATTATCTGGATGGAATTTTGCATCCATTACTAACTTCTAGTGGAGAAACAAATAAGGGGGTGAGAGGTTAGCATTTCTCCCAACAAGGGCCACCCTACTGCCCAGTCTACGCGCCAAGAACCTTGGCACAACAAAAGTTCAGCCTCCTCCAGGTCAGCGTATCGAATGCAACATTGCAGTTATTTAACTTCAATTTTACCAGTCATTAACTCTTTGTCCTGCAAGAAGCATTACCATAGACTTCTCTTCCATTACTATATTCTGCTCAACAGCATAGCATTTATCCTTTCTGGGTTCCCTCCATTTATTGTTATGATTTTATTCAGTATCTTCCTTCTGTAGTCGTCTATTAGCAGTGCATATTCATGTATTGGTATCATTGCTAGTTGTTCAATTTACTCTTGCATATGCACTGTTAATAAATCTCATTAATCTTATTACAACCATCTTCCTTGTGTTTGATTCAGAGCTCTACCTTTCTGAAATCCCAGCAATCTTTCGGATGAATCAGTTGATCAGCTCCCTCCAGTTTGTGAATCTCAAATTCAAGAGTCGTTTACAAGCAGAGAGCTGAAGACATTCAGTTGCGTGCAAGTTCAAGATCATATGCGATTCATAGATTTCACATCTGGAGTGCGTGCGTTTTCTGTGCATACGTTCATTTTCTGAATCACATGTATGCACATTTGAGAAATTATGGTAAGATCAAATGTAGGATGGCTTAACTAACTGTACTTCATTCTTTTCTTCTGCCACTTTGATCACTCGTTAAAGAGCTTTCTGAAATTCTCAAATGATCCAAATATTCTTTAAAAAAAGCCTCCTTAAAATATTGCAACTCATTATACGTGTCTGTAAAAAGTAAAGCATAAGAACACTTCAAAAGTGAATATAAAACATCTCTTTATGCATTGTTTTCAAAAGCCATTTCAATAGACTAAATTTCACAAACAACATGTGAAGCTTTATTTTAAAAGAAATCTGCTGCCATGGCTCTCTTCTTCATGACCGCAGGTGACGACCCGGGCGACTTCAGCACCCCAGACTGTGGAGTCCTCTTGGGGTCAAAGGCCACGCGAGACTGTCTGGCGGGACTCAGCAGCGAGCTTTGGTCCATCTTTCTGAATTCTGACAGGAGAGAGCAGGAAAGCAGGTTATTTTCTGGAATATAACCTCTTAGTAAAAAGTTAAATGTGACCCTGCAGCACAAAAGCAGTGTTGAGTCGCTGGGGGATATTTGTAGCAATAGCCAACAATACATTGTATGGGTCAAAATTATACATTTCTCTTTTATGCCAAAAATCATTAGGATATTAAGTAAAAATCATGTTCCATGAAGATATTTTGTAAGTTTCCTACCGTAAATATATCAAAACTTAATTTTTGATTAGTAATATGCATTGCTAAGAACTTCATTTGGACAACTTTAAAGATGATTTTCTCAATATTTAGATTTTTTTTGCACCCTCAGATTCCAGATTTTCAAATATTGTCCGATCCTAACAAACCATACATCAGTGGAAAGATTATTCAGATGATTTGAAAAATTGACTCTTATGACTGGTTTTGTGGTCCAGGGTCACAAATGATTTTAAGCCCTAAACACACTGCAGGATTTCCAGACGAAGGATTGGCATCGTGACAGTCGTGGCTCCTAAAACAAACTGCTTACCTCAAGCACTCATCCCTTCGTCTTTCGCCGCTTGCACTTTTATTCAGCACACAGAAAAACTACAGCTGCTAAAGTGTGATTCGTCATGCTCTTGTTTACCTCTAGTGCATGCTGATGAGGTTTCTTCTTCTATAGTAACGCGTGTCGCAGCGTATGAGTCAACAGGTGTCGTCGTCGTAGTCTACACACACGTCGTAGCCAAGTCTATTAGATGCATGTCACTCAGTGCAGTGCTAAAACCCTGCAGTGTCTCGGGCTTGACTGAAGTGACTCGCCACATCTAAGCCAGTGTTCCCAAACTGCTAGCGTACTCAGCAGATTTTTATGTAAAAAGAAACGTCCTCCGGATGATACAAGACCCCACTGTGCAATTATCTAGCTTATTATACGGCTACTTGCCACATATGTAAATAACATATGAATGATCATATTTTATTACCTCAAGGCGGCTCGCAGCACCGGCTCGAGCGGTCTGTTATCAGCTGAAGCCAAGGTTGTCATTAAATAACAGACCACTAGATTGATGAATCAGAAATTAATTATTGCTGTTAGCCAAGTAAAATTATGAATGAGTGAAGAACAGTAGTTCTGCTCTAAGAGGGCCGGTATGGACTGCTAAAACACTTCTGTATTCAGTCTTTTAGTTCACAAAGCTAGCAGGACGCTTTAGCAGACCAAACTCTAATGTCTGTTACACCTTCCTTTGTCTAATTATAATTAGCAGCACATTTTCACAATGAAACACATACATACCCATTGTTTTATTATTCTTGAGGCCAAATGTAACTTTCTTCATTTCAGATTTTGAAGCTAGCAAAACCTGTAGAGAAAAAAAAAAAGAGATCAAGAAAACTAAGATTGAGTTAAAGCAACGCACACGTCTGCGACGTCACTGCCTTCTCAACAGCACACGTGTGAGTGGTGTACCTTTTTACTGGCCATGCGTGTGCTGTATCCTGCAGCTTTACAGAAGATGGGTGAGGGAGCTTTCTTCTGTCTGAGGACGAACTCTCTCGCCTTCATCTGGTCTTTAGTGACTGGAACTGAAGGCTCTTCAGCTTCCTGGTGACAGAGAACCTAACAGCTCAGTGACACTGCAGGCACTTTCTTTGCTCACATGTGACTCATCTGTTTTTGACAGTGTGAACAGCACAAAACACATGCAATCTGCTCTTTTCAATTCCGGTTTGTGCCACTTCCATATGTCAGATTTGTGACGTTTACATCACTCTAGACCAGCGGTTCTCAAACTGGGGTGCGCAGACCGACCAGCAGGGATGCTTTTGATGATCTGTGCGCTTTTTTTGAAGGGGCAAGTGAAAGAATTTTACTTGCCCGAATGGACAACTAATCTAATCTTATTAAAACATCAGGGAAGCACCAAAATTTCAGCGAGAATGATTCTGATTTTATTACACTTGGTGTAAACGGCAATTCATAATGGATCATCAATAGTAACAAGGTCGCGGCAGTTGAGACTCACGTGAGACTATCTCACTGAGAAATCAAAACAAAACTGCACACAGAAGAAACCTACTACGGTAAAACATTCTTTTTATATTTATTACATAAAGCCTAGCCTAATTAATTAACATGACACGACTAAGAGAGTGCAGTTTTCGCCCAAAAATCAGTAGGATTGTAAATTCAACATTGATTTTAAACAAGACTTCAAACGAGTAGTTAATATTAAGTGACTTAGGGCATACATTTTAGTACAATAATGTCAATGTGATTGTTTTTGCTTGATTTGTTAAACGAAAAGTTCCAAACAAACTTAGCAGAACTGTCGTGCATCTCTGAGCAACACAGCGTCAGCGGTGTTTCGTTAGGCTACTGAATGATTCGCAAGTTTGAATTAATAATGAGTCAATTATTCAGTGGTCCATTCATAAAGACACACTGTAAAAATGACCGTGAAATTTGACAGGAATTGACCGTTAACCTACTTGTTAATGTTAACTGTACATCCCCTACTATCTACTGGACAACTGTGTGACATACATTTAGGGACATGAAGTTTAACGGTAGTATGCCATGTGTTGAAGTGAAAACGAACAAATTTACATTGAAAAAACGTAATTTGACACTCCCAGAATTCCCTGCATGACTTAATATTTGATGTTTTTTTGTTGAAATATGTTTTTTTCTTAGTTTTTTCTTATCAGTTTTGGATATTAGGGTTGTGTGTTACACCTAAGGTTGTTTTAATTACTGGTTTAAAAGTTTTTGCATAGTTTACAATGTGTGTTACCCGTGGATTGTTTTATGTTGTGTGGAAAACGACGTGTTCACCTTCTATATATGTTATTATTTAAAAGCTGCTTGTGGTGGGCTTTGGTTCATCGTGTGACTTTATCATCACCTCTTGCTTTTGGTGGTTATCAGTTTATTACAAAGCTACCAAACAGATTTCAGTACTTCAATAGGTTGGTCTATTACCATTATAGCAGTAATGAAATTACAGTATTCAACTGTAAATTTAAGTTAAAACCGTAAAAAAAAACGTTGCTACCGCATTTTTTACAGTAAAATTCCAGCAACCACAGCTACCGTTTTTTTACCATAAATTTTACGGAATTTTTTTTACAGTGCGGCGCTTGCTTTATATTCTTGAATGAATCAGCCGTCTGAATGAATCGTTTGAATGCCTCAGGTGACTCTCATTAAGACTTGCTGCCACCTGCTGGCGGCTTACTTTCAAATTTAAAAGTAATTTTTTTTTTTACAACTTTTCATATTTGTAAATAAAAAACCCTGATGTAAAACACCAAGCTCACAGCATTATTTATGCTGTTGTAATTTTGCAGTGTTAATGCATTCATTCTACATTTCAGCTTCATTCAATTGTCTGTGTAAATGCATCTAAATGCCACTTCAGATGCAGATTCTGTTTCCTCAGCAGTGGAAAGATTGAGTTTGTTAATATGATTTCATTTGATTGGTAACAGCCCTATAGAGTCTTATTATATTAAGTGAAATTATTAATAAAATGTAAGAATTTGATATGAAAGATGACATGCATTTAATAAGGTTAGGGAGAAATGCCCTTTTTATAGGCAAAAAAAATAAAAAAATACCTGGAAATCGATTCAAAATAAATTTTAATATGCAGTAACTTTAGTCATATAAAATGTAATTTTCCAGCAACAAAATTGTGGCCAGTGAAACTGAAAATGCTGAGTGGCTAGTAATTTTGGAAAACCACAAGCAACAGTGGCTGGTGAGCAAAAAAAGTTTATGTCAAGCCTTGTATACAGTGAATACTTGTATTTATACTTGTATTGCAGTAACAAATGTGGTGTTTAACTGGAGTACGGTGGTGGGGGTGCTTGACATGTGTCAAACACTAGAAAGCGGTGCACGCTGCAAAAAGTTAGGGAACCACTGCTCTAGATCAACATTCATCAGGATTCTGCACTCATGAGAGACACTTCTAAGATTTTACACACACAAAGTTATCAAGACAGTTGTGAAAGTTAATTAGTGGAAGTACAGTGATGTGTCAGAACTGTGACGACTCTATAACATAAGCGCTCGTATCAAAAGTTTCAAAACTCAAAACCTTGCCAACAGAATTAAAGCCTATTGACGAAGACTGCATCATTTTATAGTTAAATGGCCCTGGGATTAAAAATTGCAGTTTTAATGGGTTTCAATGAGGACATTTTTGTCATTAAGGTCCTGAGAGGAACTATTTTTTGTACCTAGCGTAAAATAGATTTATTAAATTGCCCCTATTATGCCATTTCCAATATTGCCTTTGATGCAGTGTGTAATGTAGCTGTATGTGAATGTAAACGATCTGCAAAGTTGTAAATCTGAAAGTGCACGATAAATAAAGTTATTGTCTCCCAAAATAAAGAATCGACTCTGAACAGCTGAAACGAGTCATTAGTGGCTACACATCATAGAGTAACACATTTGCATAATGCGCACCTATGTTCTACGTTGGCCGGCCGCCCACAAACACGTCATTCTACTGACGACTGCTTCTCTAATCTCGGGGAGCTCAACGCGGGATTCACAAAACGCTTGCTGCTGAAAGATGGATCAGCATCCTGTTTATTTGGACCAGCTGCTCCACTGAATCACAACCTGTAAGTATGATAAATAATAGATGTTTGTATTTTCTATAGAGCGTTTAAAATACAGAACTACTGAAATAAGCGTATCGTTTCTGACATGCACTGTACGCCATAGACCAATCACAACAGACTGGGCCATCTGACCAATCAGAGCAGAGCAGGCTCACGGAGAGGAGTTTAGAGAGACTGAATCTTTGAACTGCTTCGAACGAATCGTTTGAGAATCGCTGGAAAACAAGGTGATATTAAATGCATATTTTGAGAAAACGAAAGCGTTTTTTGACCTTGCATGCATGTAATCCTATTGTAGGAGACTCCCAAAACAAAATTTTGACACCAAAATGGTTTTAAAAAAAATAAAAAATAGGGGCACTTAAGGAAATGAGGGTGAAATATTCAAATTCCAATAAAAATACACACCTGTGTCAATTTATGCTTGTTGGCATCAACAGGCAAAATGATCAAAAAAACTAAACTCAAAAGGACAAAAGGTCGAACACAATGTGAACTGCTATACAAAAAAATTTAAATCGTAACTGAGCACTAAGGCTTCGCAGTGTGAACGTAGCCTCTGACGATTTAAAGCACAAATAAAGTGAGAGCCTGCCAGACTTACGCTGATGATCTTGGGTCTCTTGACACTGGTCTGGTCTGCGTGTCCATTCACCTGTGAAAGCTTCACCCTCCTCTTCCTCCCTGGTTTGATCTGGACAGCTGCTGACTTCTGCTTGCTCTTCTTGGCTCTCAATCGTCCAGCAGGCTGCTGCGAGTCTTCGGTGAGCACCGTCTCCTCCTGGTGAGCGTCTCCATTGGTCTCTGGCCCTGGCACGTCCGAGATGACGTCCTCCTGTTCTTTCTTCTTCACTGTTGTTTTACGAGAGTCTTTAGCGGAGTCTTGTGTCTTCTGTGAATCTGCCTGGGTCTGCTCGTCTGAGGAGGCACTTCTCAGCTTCTTCTGTGGTGCCGCGGCTGCTGACACATCTACAGCTGCGATGGCCGAGACAGTGACTCCTTTTGCCTTTTTCTTCGGCGGTACAGGAGTCACGACCTCTGCTGATGTAACGCTGATTCCCATCTCTGAGCAGTGATATGCTTCCTCGGCTTTTTCACAGGTCTTCCTCGAAGCCGTCCTCTTCCTCCGCTGCTTCTTCATCTGTTTAAGGGCAGGCTCGGAGCATGGACTCTCGTGCGCTCTGTGCTTGCTTTCACTGTCACACTGTGGTAATTCAGCATCAGACTCCAGCTTCTCTTCTGTTAAACCTGTGGCGTCCTGCGTCTCCTGTCCAGAGCTCTCCTCTGTTTGCTGACCCTCAACACGCTTTAAACCACTCTTCTTTTTCTTCTTGCTCTTCTTTTTTGGTTGGGTGTCCTTTGATATGTCAGTGTCATCTGACGCAGCCACAGACTCTGACTGACCTGCTGGAGATTAATCAACAGTTGACAAACTGTAATGAGCTTTAAGCATTGTCATTAAGCAAAGCAAATGGTTTGGATCAGTGTTGTGATGGAGAGAGAGCATCTACTGCTCCAGGCCACCGAGGCCGAGTCTAAAGGGCCTTTCGCACCGCGAGAACCTTTTCATAGTACCAGAACTAATTGTGGAACTACCCACTTTTTGGCGTTTTCACACCGCCGGAACTGGGTGCGATTTTAGTACCGGACTGCCTTTTTCGAGAACCAAATTAGCTGCTACTCCGGAGCAGGGTCTAACCAGCACAACTGGTACTAATCGTGACGCAAGTAGACATTGATTGGCCAAACGCGTATGAAAACGCCCTCACCCACCATGATTTAAACAAAAAAAAAAAAAAAAAAAAAACAAAAAAAAAAAAAAAACAAAAAAAAAAAAAAAAAAAAAAAAAAAAAAAAAAACAAAAAAAACTGTATCATGTCCCACTTATTCCGCAGTATTGAGAACGCGCAGATGGACGGGACGCTGAAATTGCAGGCACTTGTAGCAAATGTAGCACTGCCAGTTGTCGTTGGAGATTCTTAGTCCTCCTTTCCGTTCTTTCAATCGCTTTACGTATATGTCGACTTTCCATGTTCATTATTGTGAAACCCGCGAGACACATCAAAAACACAGCTCCGATCACAGTGTTCTCCATCCTCCTGTTGTTAATTTTGTTCTTCTTTGTTTCTGTTGTTGAACTCCGCGCACAAATGACACGCGTCGACCCGCTTACGTCACTTCCTTAGTACACACTCTCTTGCACTACAACCCTTTTAAATGGTACTGGGGTATAGTTCGCGCAAAATCCCCGTACTTAGGCCGACATTTAGTTTCTGGACAAAAGCTGTGCGAAAGCTCCTTAAGACAACAAATTCTAAGTACCATTCTTATCGATCTGCAAGCCCAAGTACTGAGCTCATTTAGGGCCCTAGCCCGGCCGGTGTCCGCCCAGCGTCATCCAATCACCCCGGCCCGAGCCCTATTCTGCCAAAACAGCTTTGGACTACTGTTTCACTATTGAAAATAGTTCATTTTGATGTAACCAACAGTGATTATTTCCGTTTGGAGCCTTTTTTGTTCGTTAACTATAATCGATTTTGTAAGTACGACCAAGCGGCCAGGGCAGACAGTGAGTCTATGTTTGCTCAATTTAGCCTTCTCAAATCATCACGATTTGTCTAAAATAAAATAGATATATCTATAGCTATAAAACAGTTCAAGCATATAACAATGTTTAAACGTTAAACCTAGATAAATGTGCGCTGTATCCAGTAGTTTGTGCGGAGAGCGGAAGCTGAAGCACGCTTTGCAGGACATGAAGCGCGATCACTTGCATTTTTTTCAGTGAATACGCCGTCATTTTTGCTCATAAAAGTAGGAGCAATACATAATTCTAAACTGTAAAGGGTCTACTTTTATTTGTGTGCACTCACAATATCAACAAAACGTTGTGCTTTTATAAACTAAAGAAAACAAACATGATGGGCTTTCTGCCGTCTCGGTCTTGAACAGGAGCGCTTCACAAAAATTACTTTCCCTCTGCGCTGCGCTAACGGCACGCACCATACATACTGCTGCGGGACACTAAACACCGTCGGCACGGTCTCGTGTTGTTTCCACCAGCGAGGCAATTTTTTTTCATCACTAATTGATAGATGTCTAAAATATAAAAAACAAGGAGAAGCCTAAAACAGGCCCGAGGCCCGGCCCGCGTCTGAACTATGACGTGAAAATTGTCCCGAAGCCCAGCTCGAGGGGTGTGAAAAAGTTGGGCCCGTGCTGAAATGCAGGGCTCTAGAGCTCATCATCGTGATATATACACAAGTGTTTAAAAGAGTGCTGCAGGGACACAGAAGCCCAACAAACTACCTGAACCGCACAATCTTTAAAACCCTTTTAGCTTCAACTGCCTCCTTGTGATTTAAAACACAAACCTTTGGATTTCTTCAGTGACTCTTCGCCTTTCTTCTCTTTATTCTTTTGTTTCCTTCTCTTTCTCTTCTTTCTGCCGTGATGATCATCATCATCTTCATCGCTGGACACTTTCTCCACTTCATCCTGAGGGAACACCCCTAACGATGGGACAGAAAACAACCGTGAGTGACCCAAGTATAACCCGTTTCACTAAAGCTGTCACTCGTTGGAGAGCTCACCTTCACTCAGGTCTCGGAAACTTCATCCCACAGAGAAAGAGAAGATCAGACACATGGAGTTAAACTCAGCAAACACTTTTAATCACGTTCACCGTCTGCACGAGTCGCTTTTCCTCAAAACAACAAACAAAACTTACATCTTCACAAACTTGTAAATCTTGGATCTGTTGAAGCTCTGTATATTCGAGTGACTGGCCCCCTCAAAAAGACGGTCAGCTATTGCACCATAGTCGAACTGAACAAGACAAATAACATTACATACATCTACACACGATCATTTACACACATGCACAGAGAAACAAGCAGACAACCTTTGAAAGCAATTCAATAGCGCTTGTCTATATCTCTCTAAACACGGCATAACAATTCGTTTATTTAAGCGCCAGGAGTCTCTGATCATCTGTTCACTAAAGCATCCTACTGTACTTCTGTCATGGACTGTTCAAATAAAGCAATAATCCCCGTGAAGCTGTGGTTTACAGTGAATATATAACAGCTAAAATAGTGCCTATAGTGCCTAAAACCCCCTTAGCTGTTATAAATTCACTGTAAACCACGGCTTCACGGGGGTTACTGCTTTTATACAGTTAATCCATATACGTAGTACGGCTTCACAGAATAAAACAGAGCAAATAAAGTGTAATGATATTAATAAAAACGGTATTCTTCCACCAAACAATGTAGTTCCTCAGAAACAAAGGTGTGCGTTTGTAGAGTAATTTACAACAGCTTCGAACGCGGCTCAGCCAATCAGAATCAAGCACCGGAACTAGGGCTGGGTATCGATTCAGATGTCCCGATTCGCAAGCTCTCGATTCGATTCTCAATTTTTTTTATTACATTCAGTGAATATAGTTTTAATACAAATGCTATTGATATTTCTAAAAAATGAACAGTAAACATCAGTTTACAAATGTTGAATTAATAAAAAGAAATTAAGCCACAGGCCTGTATTTAAAACCTATACTTTTTTTTGTACAGGTTTTTAAACAATAATAGGGCTCTATAAAATGTTCTTAATTGTTCTGGTAATCAGATGAAGGCATAAAACATTAATTTAATTTATCCTAATCAAATGAAAATTAAACCCTTTTATTTTTTTGGCAAACAAAGTGCTGCACAACAGATGTTTACAGTTAAAAAAAAACAAAAAACAGATCTGATTATTCCTTTAAAAATAAAGATTTATTAATATTTATTAGCAGTAGTAGCATTGAGTCTTCAGACTGCTAAATAGTAATATATTCTGACAGTTTAACGTTAAACTAAACTTTTATTTTGACGTGTTGCTGTGAAGAACTTGCAGCTGCTGTGTATGTGATATGACGGTAGATTTCTCAAATGAAACGGTAAATGCTAATGAAGTGACTCTCAGAGCAGCTGGAGATGACATTCGTGTTCATATCATCATATAGTGAGACGGCAGAAGCTGAAAACACCGCAAGCGTCATCCGCGCTTTAGTAAGTGTGTAGTAAACAAAACAGTGCTCCGCGTCGCCGCTCTTTAGTAAGTGTGTAGTAAACAAAACAGTGCGCCGCGTCATCCGCGCTTTAGTAAGTGTGTAGTAAACAAAACACTGCGCCGCGCCATCCACCATTCATTCATTCATTGTGGAAATCATGGTGCCTATGCGTGATATCAAATTCTTCCGCAGATTTGTAGTATTACTATAGCATTTCACCTGAGTATTTCGAATCACCGTGTTGGCCAGGAAAGAAGCGCGAATGATGACAGGCTTTCTGTTGTAACATCGCGCAAGATAAATAAGGGTGACATCTAGTGGAGAAGACTAATGATAAGATCCACGTTAATCAGATCTGGTTTTAAATGTGCTGAAATAAATCCCGGAAAAGATTGATTCGCGGCTTTTTGAGATATAATCGAATCGACGTAATTTTAAAAAACGATTAATCGAAAAATCTATTTTTTTGCCCAGCCCTAACCGGAACTATCTGTTTTATAATAGTTTTTGCACAACACCTAGTTTGTCTGCTACGATGCTCAGGCATCTGCAGTTCATAAGAATTTAGCATTTAAAAACATTCGGGCAACAAAAAGAAAGTTGTGTACTGCACACACCTGAAGAACAGGTCCACACGTGTCGTCATCGCTAGCGTCCACGCCGTCTGAGAGCAAATACTCCTCTTCATCACAGTCTGATGCCAACGACAAAGCATCTCAATCAAAGGACATACTGACAATTCATTCAAATCATGTTTTGCTTCTCTTTACAAAAAACCAGACGAAATGACAAGTGGTTGCACGCACGTCTACGTGCAAAGCGTTAAAACTCGAAGCTTAAACACTGAGCCCTTGAGAAGCAGACGTCACCATGTGCGCACTGTGATCTGAGCGACATCTACTGCCAACCACAGCACAAACAAGCCTCAGTTCAGACGCATAGCACATAACCCTGGAAATGTTGCAGAGGCTTCTCCTGTTCCCTGCAGTGGACTTCAGTTACACCGCTGTGCCAGTGCTACGACAAACACACTTATACTAGAGCGGTCTAAATTAATGTGTTAACGGTGCGATTAATCATTTTCAACATGCTAAACTGAACTCATTTCTTCCCTGGCATCGTTTGGCTAGTGTTACAGTAGACGATATACACAAACACCAGCAAGCACGAAGAGACGGGAATCCAGCACTGGTGCGCTGTCTGTCAAATCTTTAGATTACATTTTTAGATTATGCACTTACTAATTATAGCTTATGTGAAGATTGTTTTAAGTTTGCTTAAATTAAAAGTTATATGGCTCCTCTAAATCGTTGTAAAAAAAATATATTTTAATTTTTTTTATATATCACATTTTTTTAGGAGTATTTAGTTATTTAGTTTGAAGTCTATCAGGGTTGGAGGGTTCTACATTTGCACAATTGCTTTTTGTTAGTATAGTATAGTCCCAGAAAAGATTCATAAACGTATAAAAAATAAAAATAACAACAAATTGTATTCGCAAAGCCGACGAATGGTAAAACAGGCTCTCTCTCCACGCTACGGTCTACCTTCAGCTGCTCCCCCCTTCGGTCTGCGGCTCTACTGGGGCGGCGACGGGCGGACTCGCTTCAACGCGAGGGCGACAGCGCTGGATCCGTTACTTGGTGTCGGAGCTCGGCCGGACATCGACAGATACTGGGCTGCAGTAAGAATAGGCACGTTCGAGCCCAGGAAACACGAGGAAGGGGGGACGGGTATGAATACATTTAGGACGAGTAATAGGAATGAACGACAGGACGCACGAGATATGAGGGTACTTGTACTGACTATATAAGACAGAATTAAAAAAAAAAAGCCAAATTACAGCTGAACCAAGGACACCTAAAAGGAGTTTACATTTCTTTTGTGCGACTGATAGCGCGTGTACCGTGTACCTTGGGTTTTCCGTGAGCTTTCTGAGAGGGCTTCAGTCTTGGTCTCTCCAGTGTCTTCACTAGAGTCCAGTTCTGCGCTCTGACCGATCTCTCTCTGCAGGTCCTCGATGGCGTAAGGAACTTGATCAACGATGGTGTTAAAGATGTTGCTGCCGATGGCCTTCAGCAGGACCCGACTGAAGAGCACACAGGATATATACAGATATAGTCTCAGTATTAACTATTAACTAAGATTTGTGTTATCATCTGAATGAACCAGGGGATGTCATACTCTTTGGTTTTGGCCATAGTCTTGAAGAAAGGCTCAATAAAGGTCTGGTTCTGCTCTGCTGTCAGCTGGAAGAGAGAAGCACGAGATCAGCCTCATTCATACACAAACACCAGAGTAATACAAAGTATTTCAAGCTCTGTATTATACTAGTGTTAGTCTGACATGTCGCTTTAACACCTGCCCAGTAGACTGAGCACAGCCAAGCATTGAGAACAGGACTAAACACTCTCACTGTGGTGTGGACACGGGGGAACAATACAGGCGGTGGGGCTCGACCACGCGCTCTAGTCTGGTGTGACAGATCTCTGTATCTGCAGCAACACTTCATCTGTGAAGCTAGAACCATGTGAAAACTAATCGAGGATAAATCTAAAGTAGTTCTGATACGTGTGTGTGAATATTCAAGCACAGAGAGACTGCTAACCTGCTTGTTTCTGCACGTCGGGGCTGGGGCCGAGTGGCGTGCGGGTGGTTCGTGCTGGCTACAACTGAAGGCACGCATGACGCTAACGTGCTCATCGTCTACATGAACAATCAGCATAAGCTGCTGCTGACGACCGGAGACATTTAATTAATCTGGGTCTTCGTTCTTACTTGAGAAAAACCATGTCAAATACACAGGTCCGCCACACCCCTCAAGATAGACTTCGACCATTTAGAACATTAATAGGTCTTTATAATTAATAATTAAGCATTTGTGTTTCAAGATATCGGTGGGTTTTGCATAATTGTTACATGGCACAAATAAAAGGTTGTCAAATTTATCCCGTTTGTAACTTGAACCATGATTAAAATCTTAGGTGAGTATAGCTATACGTAGGCTGCCCATGAATCACACAAGTCATAATTTGTGTGTCGATCATCCCTGGGGTGTGAATTTGGTGGAGCGAAAATAAAAAATACGATAATGACGATTAGCACCGAGATTGACACTGAATGAATGTGGTCATAAACACAAAAAAAATAGTTTGCAAATGCACAAAAGGCTGCATGCCGTATTCTTTCAATGCCCATAAACCCTGCAAACACACTAACGGAACCTTGAGTGCTGTTCCCATAGTATAAGCGGCAATGATGTCCCTATACCATATAGATTGCTTAGGGCTTTAAATTTATAAAAAAGTTAAAATTTAATGGTACTTTATGCTCATACTAACCCAAGGGAAAACCCTTAAGAATAAGAGGTAAAAAGAACCACGCATCTTCAGCCCGCAGAATCACCATAATGACTTTGCACGACTTAGTTGCTGTTTTGAATTATTAGTAACATGCGGCATCCCTACTTGTATCGCGATTAGAATTTCCAATTATGTGCAAGGCAACCCCAGTGTAATCAATAATACTATATGTTTTTTAGAGGGAACGACGTGTGCAGGGTACTTCATTAAAATTGGTTTCAAGATTGTTGTAATGTAGAGGAGATTTGTTCACTCACATAAGTATGTTCTTGTTCTTTTAGTGTCATTGTGGCTGGATACAATACATATAGGTGTTTCAATATATACACCGTGACTATTTGCAGAGGACATTAGATAACCGTTCACCCAACACATACCAACCTACGCTTCACAGCTAGGTGTTACATGCACCAATAATCGCTTTTAAGAATGGGATGCACGGCTCAATCAGAGTGAAATGTCTTCATGTAAACCCCTCGTCCCCCATTCCGATTGAGCACCATCTTCAACGTGATACCTGGATCAGCAGAAAAATTCTCATGCATTTTGATATAAATACACCAAACTAGGGTCAGTGGAGGAGGAACTGGAGTTCATTCAAAGAGCATGTAACAATGCATTAGTGCAGACGCCCCCACAACATCAGAATGCGATGCCTTCTTGATGCCACACAAGGCTACCGTGCGTGGGGGCCGAGCCGATGAGAGCCAGTTCAGTCAAATAGAGGTCGAGAACGTGAAGGACGAGCCCAGCCAGAGCCGCGCTGGAGCTCGGCAGGAGCTGAGTCGAGAAGAGCTGCAGAAACTCACTCACCAGCCTGCAGGAGGAGCACAGGCCGAGATCACGCTGCGCTCGCAACTCGAGCTCCTAGAAGACCATTAACACCCAACACTGCTGGCCTACCACTTCAGCTTTTGTTCGGTTAAATAATCTAATTCAATCACAAATTACTTCCCGCATATCCAATCCATTGGGCTGGAGAAACTTTATCCAGGGTCTTGTTTTGTCCAGGCTGGACTATTGCAATGCTATACGTGTCAGTATATTACATTCCCACATCCTGCACATGTCGGGGTGTACGTAGGGTAAAGTCACAGATTGCCTTATTTTCTCTATGTTCGTCCAACAAGAATAGATTCCAACAGTCACAAAGCTAAAACTGCCACATCTCCATTCAAACCCAATGATATTCAATCACCCATTCATAAGAGAGCACTTCGCTTGCGTTTCCTGACATGATTCGGGGAGGGGGCCTTCGAACGAATCACTGAAATGAAGACCGGATAAAATTCCGTGACTTGTGGCCGGGCCACGGGCGGGTGAGTTCTGGATATACACAGTTTATTTGAAAGGCCTCGCTTTTCAGTTATTTAAATAATTTGCTATGGTCGATATTCAATTTATTTCAAACATTTAATCTCACATGAATTTAAGATGCACTCAACGCCACCTCTGAGCTATTAAACGACTGGAATATAACCTACCAAGCCACTTGTGTGTTCTTCTGTCAAATTAATTTTGTAATACGGAGTTTATTTGATCTAACTTATTCTGTGTCACCTTGTTTTAATTAACCTTTTGAAAAAAAGCGTATAATAGACTAGGGATGTTAGTCCATTAAATTTTTAATCCTAATTATTACAGGTGCGTGTATGATCAGCTAATTACTCCCACGCCTAATTTGGCTGTGAAAATACCCCCCAAAATATAATTTAAAGCTATTATTGTTTTAAATGTTTAGGCTACAATGGCCTAACACAAAGTATAGATCATAAAAGAAGATAATTCGAGAAACATCTCGGCATTTTTGTTCATGCAATGAAAGTCAATGGTAACCAAAACAGCTTTGTTACCAAAAGTCTTCAAAATACCTTATTTTATTGTCCAAAGAGAGCGAGTCCCATCCTTAGGCTGTGAACCCATGAGGGCGCCACGACTCGTCTAGAGGGTTGATTTATTTACCTTCTGTGTTTGGGTGGGAACCAGTGGGGGGCCTTTAGGGGGTGGGTGTGGGGGGGTGGGTTGGGGTTGTGTTTTTAATAAATGAAATGATATTCTAAAGAAGAAACCAAAACTACCAGCAGCTGGTGGTAATGTCTTTATGAGTCGATTCGTTCAAACGCATAATTCTTTCAGGAATTCAGTAAACGGCTCACTCTTTGAATCATGCCTCGTTTGAATCACGATTCGTTCAAACACAGATTCATTCAGAAACTAAACACTGCTGTGTTGCTCGGAGATGCACAACAGTTCTGCTGTGGCTTTATTGGTAATATTTTCCGTTGGCAAAATTGAACAGAAAGCACAATATTTTGTTTAAATTTTGCACAATATTAAGTTCTTATTTACTGAACTGTTGTATTAAATCACATTTGCACTCGTGTTCTTCATGACAAACACAGCACTCGTGTGATATTGCTTAACTATGTGATGTAAATATGAGACAAAAACTCATACAGCAGCATTTTTTTGCCACAATATCTTGAATTTTAGGGCATAACTGCATTTATGGAGTTGTTGCTCTGCGTCATATTTTGTGAACAGTCAACTGTATGAAATGTAAGATGATCTACATGTTTGG